>JAJMSE010000119.1:0-14377 GCA_030558305.1 Pichia phayaonensis
GAATATGGTTGCAGATATGTTCACTAAAAATCTCGGTAGAATTAAGTTCAAGAAATTTGTGGAGCTTGCAGGTATGAATACATAATTAACAAGTGTTATAATTATGGTGGGGTGTTGAAAGGAATGCCGTACTGATAACAGACCGGCCGATAACAAATGGACCAATAGACTGATAATAACTTATCTGTTATCTGTTATCTGATATCTCGTATCTATTCCTTTATATAATTATTAGACATTAGATTAGTATTTATAAGGAGACATGGTTTCCTGTTCTTTGTATTTTTGTATTTTTTATAGCTTATTTAATTACCGATTTATCTAATCAATGGACCCAATTC
The DNA here is from genome assembly GCA_030558305.1 of Pichia phayaonensis. Taxonomy (NCBI): domain Eukaryota; kingdom Fungi; phylum Ascomycota; class Pichiomycetes; order Pichiales; family Pichiaceae; genus Pichia; species Pichia phayaonensis. The sequence goes on from JAJMSE010000119.1 coordinate 342, forward strand.
TCAGAGTTAATGCATTACAGCATATGGTTTGTGTCATTGTGGCATCCATTGTCGATCCATGCTTATGGACTCCGGCAATACTATTATTAATTATTAATTTCTCATGACTTGATCCCCTCATTCTCATATAGATTCCGTCAGTGACTCTGTCCTCGTAGAACTCCGCCTTTCCATGCCTCTTTCTCTAAAAGTGTAATTTTCTAATTGTCCATTTATTTTAACTCTTTCGAGTGTCTTGTATTTTACGCCTAGGTATTTCATCACTTATAATCATCATTATACTAATTGTAATTCATTATTTAACTATTTATTCAATTATCTTGCCTGAACCTGTTTACGTCATCCTCGCTTGAGGTGCGTTCAGTCAAGCTCCAAATTATTCCTTTCATGAAATGTTACCCTATCGGCTCCAGCTCAGATAAGTTCACATAGCGAGGATATCGGTATTATGCTAACCAATAACAATAAACACCGATATCGACTTAACATATGCTAAGTCCTAGATGTGACTTAAATATATCGAAGGGTTACTCCAACTTTATGGTAATTGTATAGCAATTTAGATTTTGTGGAGAATTATGCTGTAATGCATTAACTCTGAGAATTGGGTCCATTGATTAGATAAATCGGTGATTAAATAAGCTATAGAAAATACAAAAATACAAAGAACAGGAAACCATGTCCCCTTATAAATACTAATCTAATGTCTAATAATTATATAAAGGAATAGATACGAGATATCAGATAACAGATAACAGATAAGTTATTATCAGTCTATTGGTCCATTTGTTATCGGCCGGTCTGTTATCAGTACGGCATTCCTGTCAACACAGAAATGGTCGTATTCTTAACTATAATTCCAAGTATAAAAATCGTATAATTCTAACAAAGATAGTTCTTATTTTTGTTACTATTTGCATAATCCGGAGTCTAAACATGAAAAGATATCGGTAATTATGATGAGATTGGTGAGCTCACTCAGCTTCTAAGTTATAACGATGAAAGTCCAAGAAATTTAAAACCTAAATTAGCACATGTAATTATCAATAATTAAATTAGTCATGAAATTTAATTAGATACAGGTTCCTCAACGGACATTATCAGTGATAGTTTATTGGGAAAATGGTACTCACGACAAGAAATTCAAAGATTTGATAAATCCAATCCTGTTAAATTAATTAAAAATACAGTTGATACTGTTAAATTCATAGAATTGGAATTCAATATATATTTAACAAGTGAGGTTATATTTGAATGCAGAAAGAAATATATTTTGGAATACAAACATGATATTTGTATTTTGGGGTTACCGTTCTTCAAAGATCAATGGAAGATCTAGCAGATGTTGATATGGAACAATTCGACAAATACCGCACCGGTAATATAGAAATTACCTTATTTCAATATTCCGAACGTTATACTTCCGTGTTCGTAAAGAATAATGATAGTGCTATTTATTTGGGGCATATATTTGAACTGAATGAGTCAGGGAAGAATGGTAGAGCGACATATGTTAAAATGACCAGCTACTGGACTAACGCCTCTAGCGGACAAAGAGTAGCTGACTTTGCTGACATTATTACTCAAGCGTAACCTACGGAGTTACCACCACTGTATAGATTCACGCGTAGAATCATTCTGAAGGATCCAAAGAATATAACAGGCAGAATGCAATACCCTCTAAGCTATTTCGAAAAGAAGAACTGGGCAAACAAATTGATAAACTGTTAAAACAAGGCTTGAATAGTAACGACCCGTTAAATAGCCCGGTGTTCTTCGTTAAGAAGAAGGATGGTACGTTGAGAATGTGTATTGATTTCCGGTTACTCAATAATAAATAATACTATTAACGACCGGTTCCCATTGCCACAGATAGACGGGATTATATCAAGATTTGGAAAATTCAAGACTATATCCAAAGTTAGATTTAAGATCGGGATATTACCAGGTTAGAATCAACGAAGTGGATATTCCGGAAATAGCATTTTAGACTGATCACGGACACTGTGAATGGGTGGTTATGAATTTCGGGCTAACCAGTGCACCTGCAACCTTCCAATGAATGATGAATACGACGGGGCGTGGTATTTGAATCAATTTTTTTAAGCTTATTTAGATGATATATCTATTTATTTTAAATCAGTGGAAGACATAAAGAGCATGTTGAGTTGGTATTACAGACATTACGAGGTAACGATTTGATTGCAAAAAAGGGTAAATGTGTTTTCTTTTGCAAAGAATTAAGATTTTTAACCCATGTTATTGCGGGCAAGGTATCAAAACAGAACCTGAAAAAATCTAGAAAATGAAAAATTGGCCGAGTCAAAAAAACTATCAAGGATGCGTAAATGTGTTGAGCATAAAAATCTCTTATTATAGAAGGTTTATATATCATCATTCAAGAATTGCCTTGCCTATACATAATTCAGTACTAAAGATTATCAATGAGAATCAGAACAAGACATGTCATCTGACAATTAAAACGAGCATTAATTCGAAGTCTAGTTCTAGTACATCCGCTATGGGAAGATGATTATACATTCATGGTACATACAGACGTTTGTGGAAGTTCTTTGGGTTATACATTAGAACAGTTAGGTCTTAATAGTAAACCTAGAGGAGTTGCTGCATATGGTTCCAGGAAACAGGCCGGATCTCAATTAAATTATGGTATTTATGAGGGGAAATTTCTGGCAGTTGTCGAAGCTTCAAAATTGTGGAAATATTATTTAGCTGATAGACACTTTGTTCTATTATCTTATCATAAGAGTTTAATTTGCTTAAGAAATCAAAATTTAATTGTCTCTGTTAGAGTTTTAACATGGTTAGATTTCCTAGCCTATTTTGATTTTGATATCAAGTACCTTTCTGATAAAAACAACACAGCAGCTGATGCTGTTGAGATTAAATCATACCGCATGTATGGCGTAATGTTCGAGATAAGTTATATGCGTGACGTTAAGTTCTAAATTATGTCATTTCGGGGCAATGAACCACGTCGTATTTATATGGTATGATTCTTTAATCTCAAATCCTCCTTTTCCTACTATATAAGTGAGTCTTCTCCCCATATTTTGTATTATATCATTCCACTTTATAGTTGCAAAATACAAAGTTTTAACGAGTTCATCGTTTTGAATAATATGATAATGCGTTACACCCGATATACTTTTCTTTTTTTCTCTCTGGTTTTTTTTGAATTTTGTTCCTGCTTATGCTTACTCTATGTTTTTAACTTTTTTCTTTTATTTGTGTTTTTTCATTCTATTTTCGATTTACAGTTTGTAACTACAATAATTCGGCTCTCATATTCTTTTTTTCTACCATATTGCTAAATATTTTTTTCCTTGCGATTTGTTTTTGCCTCTCTATTTTCCATTTTTCTTTTGTTAGAATGTATCGATTCTAGTTCATACGTGTTGAAATCATTTCGTTTACTTTTTCATTTATATGTTTAAATTTACTTTTTGAGTCTAAACGGTAAATAGTCTGCGTTTCCAACTTGTATAATCTTCTCAGGTTTGAAAGTTTACCTCATAAACTCCATAATATTCTATTATCTTCAGTTTAAAAATCTCAATCACAGCAATAGGTATTTATTCTTCTGTGATATACTTGTGAATAAATTCCCATCTTTAAAACCAAACTCAAGTCAAGGTTGTTTGATTTTCAAAAATGGAACAAGCTGATTTCTATTTATATTGTAATATATATGCTAAACGCATCTACAATCAATATAGATTTTCTGTGTATTATTAAGAACATCCTTACATAATATTTGATTTAGCTGACTGGTGGGTCTAGCATCAAAAATTTTGGAAAAAAATCGCCATAAAACATATTTGGAAATTGATTTAAAAGTTTGCGCCAAACTTTCTTCTAAAGTTTTAGGATTACTAAATATCTACATTTTATTACCCATAAATTAAACCCTTTCTCATATACAATCGAAGACATCATGCAAATAATCTGTCGAGCCTTCATGTAATATTCTATCTCCAATATTATTAAAGCTAGCTGATGAATGAAAAAAGTTTCTTATTATCTGGCAAAATAGTTCAGTTGTATTGAAGAGTATCTGAATCCATATAAAAGTATAAAAACAGTCTTCTATGTCTGGTTGAGTAAGCTGATTACTGTTAAAGTACATCTTTCGTCTCTTCAAATTGGACATCTTCTTTATTGATGATGACATTCTTTATTACTATTAAAGTAGTCCAAGATAGTTTAAATGACGCAGGATCGAAGATGAATTAAACTTTAATTAAGATTTTCACAATTTTTTAACTGCTATACAAAGGATATCATTAGAAACGTTCTCACCAGTTCCAAGTGTCAGATAATGTCACTTTGAGAAATAGTTTGGTTAACAATCCGAGTATAGTCAGACCTTCTCAACGAACATTCAGGCAATATTATAACTTAAAAGTAGATCCCCTCAGAAAAAACACAATTATAATAATCTATATTTCAACCTATTAATCTGTTATAATATCATAATTGTCTAGCAAAAAAACAATTTTGGTGTTATTTCCCTCATTGTTGAGCACGTTGTTTTTGTCGTATGTATATTCTAATTTATATTTACCGCATATAAAAAAAGTTGATCTACTTCCATGGCGCTCTGAATTTTTCTTTAAAAATTCTGAATAGGCAATTGTCCAAATCTTAAAATAAATATATAAACACTATTTTGGTTCAGTTCTAATATGACATTCTAAAAGGCCATTTTTTTAGGAATCTTCCCTCTGTAAAAATCGCTCCTAGAAGGACGTAGTATTTGCTAGCACATTCGTGTTAAGACCAGATATAAGATACAAGCAGGAATCTAAGGGCAAATAAGTAAACACATCAACTCATCTCAGCACGCATAAATAGGGGGTCTTTCCACCTGATATTTACCAGTTTATAAATATACTTTATGATACTTTATAAGTAACCGATCACGTTATAGTTTATAGTGCCATTTAAAGTTTTCACTTTTTACAGATTTACAGTGTTTAGAGCTCTTTCCTATAAGATACCTAAAGAAAAATTCATGTCTACATCGTAACTATGGATTCAATTTATTCAAGATTAATAACTCTTCAAGAAGATATCATCCAAAATACGATTGAAAATGGTTTAAGCCAATCATCACTGAGTGTTTTACCGGTGGCTCAACTTAATATTCTTTTAACAAAAGAACAAGCTGATGACATCATTTGAACAATTAGACGTTCAGCTCCGTCCAAGAAAGCAGGTAAGTTAACTTCATTACCATTATCCAAGGTTTGCTTTTATCATATCTTATTAAATAGATTCGATTTGATTCCTGAAATTTGGGATATCTTGATGACATTCGGTGCAGTTGACATTTCAAACAGTTAACTTAATGTTATTAATCAATTAGATTCATTCTTTCAAGAAGGAATTGCAGCCTTTTTCGAACTATCTACATTTCAAGGTTTGTATACCGGTTATGGTTTATCATTAAAGTCACAAATCAATCAAGCTTTTATAGTATTAAACAACTTAGATGAAATTTTCATGTTTAAACAATTTATCAAAACAGTTGGTGATGGTGCAATGGACAGATTAATCGAAAAAGCGCAAATCGTTGGTTATTATATTCTTTCTTTTTCTGATTCGGTCGTCTGAACGATTCTAGCAGCTCAAGATACTGCAACTTTACAAAGGCTTATGCTAATTAAAGGCTGGAACAATTCGAATAAGGCATGTTTAAACATTTCTTTTCTTGGTTCAATTTTGAAAGATGTCAAAACAAGAGCAATTACTGACACTAGTGAAGCTTATCCCGAAATTATGATGATAAACTCATCTAAACCAAATGATTATAGATACAACTACAATAAAAACAAAAATTTTAAAAAGAATTTCAATAAAAACCAACACAGCTCCAATAAGAAAGAGAATAAAAAGAAGAAGAAAAATTTTAACAAATCAAATGGCAATGATTATAATAATGGTTCATCAAGGAATAACTCTATTAATTTTGCTGATTTTAATAATTATTCAGATGATGAATATTACCTAGAAGTAGTAGGTCAAAAATCAGTCCCTGATGGTAAAAGAGAAGAAATTTTTCATTTGGAAAATTACAGTAATAGAAGTCAAATGCTAGTTTCATTATTGATACTGGTGCAACCGCTCATGTGATTAATAATAAAAATTTATTCAGCAAGAAAATCAAATATTATGGTTAACTCGGTTCATGGTAAAAGGAAAATAGAATTAGTTGGTACAGTTACTGTCGGTAAATTAAAATTAAATAATGTACTTTACATACCATCCTCCGAAAAGAATATAATTAGTTTAGCAAAGATGTTAATGGTACTGGTAGTTATAATTGGGAAAGTTCAGATTCCAAGATCATAATCAAAAATAGGAATAATGTTGTGGCAACAGCATACAAAGAAGGGAAGTTCTTTTGGTTACGCTCACATGATTTTAATGTCCCTGCGGTTTTTAATGTTGAGAACATAGCACATTCAACTGATATTAATAAGGAAATTGAGTTGGCTCATGTTGCATTAGGTTATGATTCACCCTCTCGTCTTAAAACATACTTAAAAAGGTCTCTTGGTAAGAAAATTACAATTTACAAGATTAAAGATCAAATTAAACATTGTACTTGTCGTGAAGTCAATGTTCCCAAGAAAATGGGTTCCAAGGTTAGGAAAAATAGAAATTATGTAATTGGAGAAATTATTCATCTAGATGTTATCGGTCCAATAGATCATCATTATGCCTTAATTGGTACCGATAGAGCATCGAACTACGGTGTTTCAAAAATCTTGACCTCAAGAGATCAAATTTCAAATGCTTCTATTGGAATTCTAAAGCATTTTAAAAATCTACTTCAAATCAGGAACCTAGCAATCTGCTTCGTTCGAGCTGATAACGAATTCAGAATTAAAATATTAAGGGCCTTTTGTTCAACACAAGGTATAATACTTGAAAACACAGCACCATATTCATCATATCAAAATGGAACTGTTGAAGTTATGAACAAAATCACTCAATATAAAATGAGGAAATTACTACAAGGAGGAATTACTACAAGGAGGAAATGTACCTAAACAATATTGGTCTTATGCTTTCAATCATGCTGTATTTTTACATAATCAATCACTTTGATTTTAGATCCGGTGGTAGCACACCATGGGAAATGATTAGAAAGGTATATTTAAAAGTCAAAATTCAGTCCAATTACCCGCATTTGGTTGTAAGATCTCTGCTTACAATAACAAAACAAGGCAAATTTCAACAGTGTTTTCTTTGGTTTTAATTTCACAACTAAAATTGCTCTGGTACTGCTACAAAATGGTAAGATCATTCGTACATCCTCATTCCAAACATTCAATCATATATATCCATTCAAACAAAAAATTTCCAAAGCTTTATTAGATGATGAATTTAACACAGACTACTCAATCTCAACTGGCGATACTACCTATGGAGAATCACGTGGTATAACAGGAGAAGTAAATACTCAGTTGACAGTTGTGACACCAAAACATGTTACAACATTAAAAAAAAATTCATCACATGCTGGTAAGAAATCTTCAAAGAAAAATAAAGCTCCCAATGATAATCTTAATAATGAAATATCAAAAGGAAATATCCCACAAGTCAATCTGTGTTACCAAAAAAAATTAATCAACAATGATAAATAATCTCAACAAACTAACGAAAAATCCACTTCAATTCATGATATTCCTGATACCATTTATTCAACTTCTTTGCATGATTCAACAGCCAATGCCAATGACCATATAAATCAACCGAAAGATTCACAATCAACCAATGATGCAAATCAAATGCTGTTACCTGAACAAACCAATGAAGTTACCGAATTACCTTCATCCACAACATCTATTACTGTCGACAAATATTAAAGTGATCACCCAACTCAGAATAATGATTTTATTCCAGTTACTGACGAAACCCCAGTACAACAAATTCAAAATGCAACCAAATAATTCACTTACAGAGGCTACTAATTTCAAGAAATCAACTAAAAGATTCAAGAGTACGTCAAATGAAACTTCAAAAGTTGATTCCAATCTAATCCAAAGTAGGAAACGACATCACAACTCAAATTCAGAAAAATCATCAAAAAGTACAAGTCGTCCTATTAGAGATAAGAGCAAGAAAAGTACATCCAGTGAATTACAATTACCAACTAAACGCCAACCAATTAGCGCGAAAACCGAAGAAATTTTTAAAAACAAGAAGAAAGACTAAACCGAAAATGCAAAGATTTATACAGATACCAAATCATCTATTACCAACTCCGGCAAAATGCAAAATGCACCACTCAAACAATCCCAGCTAAAAGATTAACTGAAGATGCTATTACACCAAGTAATCCCTCCAAAATACTCACAAGGTCAATGATTAAGAGTTCTTCAATTGCGGGGGAGAATATCAACAATCAAATTGAACAACCTTTTCAAACAAATTCCGATATCCATCAACAAGTCAGCTTGTTAGTGTCAACCAATAAATATGTTATTCCGAATACATACAAACAAGATATGAATACTAAGGAAAAGCAATTATGGATCGAAGCATGTCAAAATGAACTTAATGCAATGAAGAAACTAAATGTCTATGAAACAGTCAATAAAGATACTATCAAAGATAAATCAATCATCATAGGAAGATGGGTCTTTATTGTTAAACAAGAAAATGATGTTACAGAAAGATTTAAGGTAAGACTGGCTACTAAAGGATTTACCCAAGAACTTCGTCAAAATTATATTGAAACATTCTCACCAGTAATAGCAATGGACTTAATTAGCTTTCTTATTAGTAGGTGCACTATTAACAAATGGCACATATGTCAAATGGATGCAAAAACGCTTTCCTCAATAGAAAATTAAAATATGAAATATACTTCAAACCACCAGATGGATGTGGCATACAACAAAATCAGGTTTGGAAATTAAACAAAGCGTTATATGGATTAAAGAATACACCATTAATATTTTATGAAACAATGTCAAGAGTTTTATATAAATTAGAATTTAGATCATCGTCATTAGATCCATGTATTATTTACAATGAGCGGCTACAAGTTTATATTGCAATGTATGTTGACGACCTACTCTTATTTGGATCAACATCCAAAAATCTCAATAAAACCAAAGAATTACTGTGCAGAAACTTTGAAATGAAAGATCTTGGTGTCCCAAAAATATTCTTAGGAATGCCATTTAAATATTAGAAAGGAAATCACATTAAATTAGCTATGGAAAATACAATTGAAAAGCTAGAAAAAGACTATCATATTAAGGTTAAACAAAGATCAATTAATACACCATTAGAAAAAGGATTTAAAAGTGATGATGAAAATTCACAGTATTTAGAAACGGATCAACACCATGAATTTAGAAAAATTATTGGATCATTATTATTTATTGCCAATACAGTCAGATTTGTAATAGCATATCCAGTAAGTCTATTATCAAGGTATCTAATTAATCCGAGAAGGTGTCATCTGAACGCTGCTTATAGAATTATCCATTACCTTATGCAAACCAAAAATAAAGGTATCCACTACACAGATGAAAAACATTTGAAAATTCCAACAAAGGATTACAGACTACTAGACACAAACAAAAAGGCAATAATACAAGATTATCCAAAGGAAGGTGAATACTTTGTTTCAAATGTCATTACGTGGATATCCAAGAAGCAAAACCTAATCGCATTATCATCTGCTCAAGCTGAATATATTGGTATGACAGAAGCATTAAAATCAACTATCCACTTTAACAATTTACTCAAGGAATTAGGATTTAACAGTACTTATGGAAAACTATGTGGTGACAACATGGCAGCGCTACACCTAAGTTCACACAAAATTCATCATCAACAGACAAAACATATAGATCTCAGAGACCACTTCATCAGAGAATCAATTAAAAATAAGAAAATAAAATTAGATTACGTAACCAAAGATAATACAGCAGACTGTCTTACAAAATTAATTGACTCTCAAACAATGAATAGATTAGATGAATACAAACTTTAAAAGAGTAAAGGGACATACTAATGGCTATGTGAAGTGGAGAGAGTTGTTGGTTTACGGGGGAGTGTAAAAGTCGCTCCTAGAAGGACGTAGTATTTGCTAGAACATTCGTGTTAAGACCAGATATAAGATTCAAGCAAAAATCTAGGGGCAAATAAGTAAACACATCAACTCATCTCAGCACGTATAAATAGGGGTCTTTCCACCTGATATTTACTAGTTTATAAATATACTTTATGATACTTTATAAGTAACCGATCACGTTATATTTTATAGCGCAATTTAAAATTTTCACTTTTTACAACCTCAGTTTAATAAGGTCCCTTCGTAACTTTGACTGTTGTATCCTTTGAAACATCTATATGGTTTAATCTTCCTTTAAGGATATTTTTCGTTCAGCCGAGGCATTCTGGTGCCATCGTTTTTTAATTTAGGTATTGCATTCACCATTAAATGCGTTTTCTAAAACATGACCTATTAATTAATTCTTGAATAACTTGAGGGATTTTGGAGCTAATAAATTCACAGTAGAGATTCCTTTAGAATGTGATTTAAATATCCCAAAAATCGAATATTTTTTATATTTTTTATCTTATATATATAGTTTGTATTTGTTTCATGATTTATTATTCAATAGAGCTTGGATATTTGTTCATAGTAATAAAGGAATTATCCATTATCAATCAATTGGGACTGTTTATAATTATATCCAAACTTAACAGAGAGTTTGAATTTAGGATAATGGAACTAAAAAACATAGTCAAAACATTGTGATCATAGATGAAAACAATATGAATATTGAAACGTTCACAGATGTTCCAGTTCTATTATTTTGACTCTAGTTGATTTTTGGGATATGGATAGTTATCTAGGTGATTTAAAAATAATGAGTTATATTTATTTAGGGAAAATAAGAAAGTGCACGTTTAGTATATTCATTGTTGATGTACGAAAAGCATTTTCCATCTTTTCTCATCCAAATTATATACTCAAAATGATATAACTTACACATTTGATTGAAGAGTATTGAAAGGAAACTGTTTTACTTAGGCAGGTTTTGAACAAATTTGAACAGAAATTTCATCAACAGTTGGTGTATGTAATATATCCATTAATAGATTAGCCATAGATGTAGTTGAAGAAGTTTCATTGATGACAAATGATTTTGAGGTACCATGAAAACTATTTTTTTTTTTTGAGATTTGAGCAAAATTGGGCAGAAATAATGTCATATATAGTCGATAATTTAATTTAAAACATATATAGTCGATAATTTAATTTAAAAATCATTTCAAGCTAAACATGCAATGAATTGAATTTTATACATTCCATAAACTGAAAAATATGTAGACATGTTATACATATATCTTAGATCCATAGAATAGCAAAAAGGCTGTATCAAAAAATGAAGTTTATAAAAGTAAATAAAATTACCAGAATATTTATGGAAACGAATGAAGCATTAAAGTAGAAAAAAATGAAAATTATTTATTAAGTTGTTAACCATTTCTTCGTCCATATTCGAATTATTGGAACAATAATAAAGATGGAATTGCAAGTTAAAAATATTAAAAGCTTTCGTAGACCCGTCAATTTTATAAATATGATGAACTGGAGCAAAGCAGTAGATATGAGCTAAGTCCTCGTTTGACTATAAGTGAATTTTAAAAAAAAATGTGTCAAAATATTTAATTTCTTGATTATATCTAGGACAGAAATAACCGCAACTTAACTGCTTAGATTGCATTATCATTATTATTTTATTCACAAATCATATTTTCTTTCTTCTTTAAATTAAAACCTAAGTGCAAACATCACCTAAAATAGGTTTCAATTCCGACTTTTTAAAAAAACGATAATGAATTACAGTGAAATAAATTTTGAAAAAAGCTGATTGAGCTGACTGTATGTTTAATCTGGAAATTGTTTATTGCATATGGTATCTGATATTTTTTAATTAACCAACAGCTTTAGCAGATGTATTTATAATCACAATTTTTTAATAATTAAGTCGTAAATAAACAGCGATGGTGCTAATCACTATTGTTGATAAGAAGAAAGAATATTTTTCTTGGAGCTTGTATAAAGAGGCATTAGTCCGACTAATTTATATCATTATACCATCTAAACGACTTCAGAAAAGCTGGTTGGTAATAAAAAAGCAAGCTAGCCTTCAGCAATGAAGTGATGATAAGGATAAGATACGAGATGGTAATTAATGATAATCTGGATTATTTCTAACAGTTTTTTGATCGTCGAATATTTCAATTGCTGTGATTGCTTCATATATATTGAAGGTTAATCATTACACAGGATGGTCTTTTTCAGTCTAACGAAACTCCTCTTCATTGACATTGCTAAAAATTTTTCCCAGTTCGGTTCAGACCAACTGAAGTACCATTTAAAATTTTTTTAATTACTGTAGAACCTTAGTTCGTGGAAATTTATCAATATATCTGCATTGCCAAATTTCTCAGTATCGTCAACATCCTAAAAATGATCGATCTCTTTGTACAATAATTCTTTTAGTAAAATGGCCAGCAAATAGTTCGGTGTTTATTCCAAATGTTGGTACTATGTCGATATTTTTCAATACTAGAATTTTTCTCCTCTTTTCTCTTGTCTTGTTCTCATCTCCTTAGAATAGGATTTAATCTCTTCCACAAAGCGAATGAACCCTCTGTTGTCATTTGATATATTCTTAATGAATTTCATATATATTTTTGAATAATCATGAATGTCTACTAACCGGTGGGTGCTATTATTTTTTATTTAGTTTGTATCGGGTCCATTTGCTTTATTGACAAACCATGTGTGTGGTGAGGGTGTAATCGGAGATGAGAACATGATATACTGAAGTAGAAGTGTCCAATTATATTCTCTGTTGTAATACATTAACTCTGAGAATTGGGTCCATATTGATTAGATAAATCGGTGATTAAATAAGCTATAGCAAATACAAAAATACAAAGAACAGGAAACCATGTCTCCTTATAAATACTAATCTAATGTGTAATAATTATATAAAGGAATAGATACGAGATATCAGATATCAAATAACAGATAGGAGATAGCCGATCACAAATCACAGATAACAGATAACAGATAAGTTATTATCTGTCTATTGGTCCATTTGTTATCGGCCGGTCTGTTATCAGTACGGCATTCCTTTCAACATGTCTTAGTTATTTCTTTCAAAGATTCAATTAGAAGTTAATTATTATAAATGATAGACAGGAAAGTATCATGGACTGGAAAGTTCTTTACAAAATCTGTTACCCTATCGGCTCCAGCTCAGATAAATTCACATACGCGAGGATATCGGTATTATGCTGACCAATAACAATAAACACTGTTGAAAGGAATGCCGTACTGATAACAGACCGGCCGATAACAAATGGACCAATAGACAGATAATAACTTATCTGTTATCTGTTATCCGTGATTTGTGATCGGCTATCTCCTATCTGTTATTTGATATCTGATATCTCGTATCTATTCCTTTATATAATTATTACACATTAGATTAGTATTTATAAGGAGACATGGTTTCCTGTTCTTTGTATTTTTGTATTTTCTATAGCTTATTTAATCACCGATTTATCTAATCAATATGGACCCAATTCTCAGAGTTAATGCATTACAACAAACACCGATATCGACTTAACATATGCTAAGTCCTAGATGTGACTTAAATATATCGAAGGGTTACTCCCACTTTATGGTAATTGTATAGCTATTTAGATTTTGTTCAGGAAAAACCTTGAAATCAACAACTTGTTGTAATGCATTAACTCTGAGAATTGGGTCCATATTGATTAGATAAATCGGTAATTAAATAAGCTATAGAAAATACAAAAATACATATAACTAGAGAACTATCACCCCTTATAAATACTAATCTAATGTGTAATAATTATATAAAGGAATAGATATCAGATAAGAGATATCAAATAACAGATAGGAGATAGCCGATCACAAATAACAGATAACA
>JAJMSE010000120.1:0-14326 GCA_030558305.1 Pichia phayaonensis
GGGGGGGGGGGGGGATGAAAGATGGGGGATAGGATTAGGATAAAACAAGATAGAGTGTACACCATAAACAAACACAGGTGTAAGAAAAGAACGCACTAGACATTTGCCCTCACTCGATGCCAGTGAGTTTGCAGTTGAAATTGTGAATTCCACCAATTTTTCTCTCTGCACTATATTTATATTTATATCTATATTTATATTTATATCTAAACGCGGGGGCTGCTTACTGAATGATCTATTTGTTTTCAGTCTGAGTTTCAGCGGGGGTCTCGCCCTCGGGGGACTTCATGAGATGGGCGTAGTTGCCGGCCGTGTGGATCCCACACTCGGTCTTGGCCTTGCCTGCCCACCGGCCCGCTCTCTCGTCGGTCTCGCCGTCGGGAACAGGGACGGTGGAGTGCCAGTCGCCGACGGAACGGTAGCCCAGGGCGAGCAGCTCGTTGGTGGGCACGTCGTGGGCGGCGAGGTAGTCCTGGACCTGGGCGAAGGACCAGTGGGCGAGCGGGTTGATCTTCACCACGCCCAGGGCGGTGTCCAGCTCCACGATGGGCAGCTGGGACCGGCGTGCGCCCTGGGACGAGCGGCGGCCCGTGAAGACGGCGCGGATGGAGAGCTCGCGGTAGGCGCGGGCGAGGGGCTCGACCTTGGCGTGGTAGTCGTAGGCCGCCTCGTCGGTTTCCCACAGGTTGTCGCCGTGGCGGGCGGCGAAGTCGGTGTCGGACTCGCAGCCCGCCGGCTTGTACACATGCAGCACGGAGTGGTACTTGGCCTGGACGGCGTCCACGAGGGAGAGCGTCTGTGGGAAGTGGTAGAGGGTGTCCACAAAGACGAGTTCGGGCGGCGACGTGGTGTGCGACGCCATGTCCAGGATGCACAGGCCCGACAGACCGAAGGCGGTTGTCTGGTAGAGGCCAGGGAAGGTGTGGATGGCCCACTGGATGATTTCCTGCGGCGAGAGACGGGCCAGGGTGGTGTTCCAGTGTGCGAGCAGTTCGGGGTCGATGTTGAGCATGGAGACGGGAACGGGAGACTCTTGGTTGGTTGCAACACAGAAGAAACAGGAGTCGTTAGATGGGTAGATGGATTACTAAGGGTTGGAAAATTAGAGTTGCAGCTGGACAAACAATCTGGCTTTTTCTTTTTCCTTTTCCTTTTCCAGCGCGCGCTTCGTTGTTTTTTTTGGAGAGGGCGTCGTTCTATGGAGCGTCGTGTAGTGGTTGCAGTAGTAGAGTAATACATACATGGTAGTGGTGGATTGTGGTGTTCTTACACGGGATATCCTACACCATACACCACCCACATGTCCACCGACCAAGGAAACACTGCCCCAGCCCTCGTCTCCCTCCAGGAACAGCTCGCCGCCCTCATCGAGACCTTCATCCATCTCGGCGTCCAGGTCCACGACGCCCAGGGCACGCCCGAGTCGCAGCTGGGCCTCGCCCACCACATCAACCGCACGCTCCAGGAGCTCCAGCAGGTGGCCGCCACCCACTCCGACGCCGTCATCCCCGCCGACGTGGTGGCCTACGTCGACGACGGCCGCAACCCCGACATCTACACCAGGGAGTTTGTGGAGGTGGTCCGCAAGCTGTCCCAGCACGGCGCCGGCAAGGTGGCCGCCCTGCAACACTTCGAAACAGTGTTGCGGAAGGCCCTGGTCCAGGAGTGGGGGGAGGAGCTCTAGGGAGGCGCTCTGGTCCCCAAGGGTTCGTCCAGGGGGAAAAGACAAAACCCACCCACCGTTCGCATTGGTTTTCCCCTTTAGGCATCTCGTTTCCCTGCCACCCCCCCTCATTTCTATTCTTATCTCTCTCCAATCCTGTTATCAGATCATCTGCCACCACACCCTTCCCGTCTCTCCACAACCCTTCTATTTAAACCCCTACAATCCCAGACCCTGACTTCCATGTGTTGTCATGCCATCGCCTTCTCGTTCTCGTTCTCCTTGACCTTCTCCACGTCTAAATGGGTTACGCTAACTCCGGTCTAGGCTCTGCCATCCTCATCCATCAAAGAGATGGTCTCCCAATGTCCCAAGACACCTCCACCTTCTCCACCTCCGACATGGGATACGTGATGTTCTGTACCGTCGGTGTCATGATCCTAACCCCAGCCATCGGTATGTTCTACGGTGGTACCCTCAAACGTAAAAACATCATCCAGATTCTATTCCAATCCTACATGGTGACTGCTTTGATCACCATCCAATGGTTCTTATTCGGCTATTCCTTGGCCGTCTCCCCCTCCAGCTCCAAAGTCATGGGTAACTTCCACATTGGTGCCCTACAAAACATCGGCGTGGGCCCCTTTGTAGAAGGTGGTACCATCCCATCAATCATCTACTTCACCTTCTCAGCGTTCTTCCCTATTGCTACCGTTCAAATTTTTGTCGGTTCTATTGCTGAAAGATCCCGTTTGTTCCCTTCTTTAATCGTCGGTTTTGTTTGGTGTACCGTTGTCTACTGTCCATTAGCATATGCAACTTGGTGTGCTAACGGTTTCCTTTATCAACTAGGTGCTTTGGATTTCGCTGGCGGTGGTCCTGTCCATATTGCTTCCGGTGTCGCTTCTCTTGCTTACTCTTTATTCATCGGTAAAAGAAAAGATTGGATTGATCCAAAGACTAACCAAGAATACCAACCTCAAAATACTGTCATCACTTTCATTGGTGTTTCCATTATTTGGTTTTCCTGGTTATGTTTCAACTCTGGTACTCTACTTAGTGTCTCCGTTAGAACCGGTTACATCATGGCAAACACCCAATTGGCCGCTTCCGCTGCAATGCTAGCATTCGTTGCCGTTGATTATGCATTTACTGGTAAATTCTCCCTTACTGCCGCTTGTGAAGGTGCCGTTGCTGGTTTAGTCAACATCACTCCATCTTGTGGCTTCTATTCCCCATATTGGGCAGTCATTACCTCTGTATTTGTCGGCGCTTGCTGTAGATTATGTTACAGATTTAATGAATTTACAGGTATCGATGACACAACCAGATCTTGGATCATTCATGGTTTCGGCGGTATACTTGGTTCTATTTGTCTTGGTGTTTTCGCATCTCCAGCAATTGCTGCAACCGATGGAGTCACTGAAATCGATGGTGGTTGGATTTTCCATCATTGGAAACAAATGGGTTACCAATTTGCTGGTTGGACTACATGTTCCGTTTGGTCCTTTGGTGCTACCTATATCATTTGTTTCATAGTCGATAAAATTCCAGGCTGTAAAATCAAGGCTAACCCAGAATTAGAAGCAGTTGGTGCCGATTTCTATGAAATGGCGGAAGTTGATGGCAGTTACGTTGATGCAATGTATCCACAATTTCATCTTACTGCCATCCAAAGAAAATTAAATGGTCATGGTGATGATAGTGATCCATACGAGTTGGATAACATCGATGTAATTGATGGTGTTGCGACTTCTAGTGCTAGTGATCAAGGTACAACTTTAAAACAAAACCATAATATTCACGTTATGGAAGTTTGATACTTCCCTTTTCTTTTCTCTTTTTATAGTAATTTATTTACTTACCTATTTACTTATTTATTTATCTACGAATGCTATTCTTAAATTAATAACCACTATATATCGCAGCCCAAAACGGGGGGAAAATCAGTGCACCACCATTAACAAGACCGTTTTTTTTTCTTTCCTCATTCCCATTTCCATTTTCCATTTTCCATTTCGATTTTCTATGTCGATTTTCCACTTTTCACCAATTTTCATCCACCCTTGAAACTTCCCTTCCCCTTCCCCTTTCCCTTCCCTTCCTTCCTTCTTCAACCAAACCATGCTTTCTAGATCCACTATATCGGCGATCAGATCGAGTTCCAGAGTTGTTAGAATCTCAACCGTTAGGTTCACCACAACCGATTCTAAACCTACCAAATCCACCTCCAACAATAAAAGACCATTCTATAACACATATACCGAATTCTTGAAAACTTCCAAATTAAACGAACATGGTGCATTTGCTAAAGAAGCAGCAACTGAAAAGGATTTAAAAGATTCCGAATTATCCAAATTCATCCATAATGAATCCATCAAAAAGGATAATCTCATCATTGAAAAATTGAAATTTTTATCAACTGAAAGCAACATTCCATTTGAAGAATTAAAACAATCTTTTGATTTAAAAGTTAAAAACTTAGAAGCTCAATTGAAAGCTGAAAATGATTCCGTTTTAAACAAAATCAAACAATTTACCAATAACTTGGCATCTTTAAACAACGATAAGAATCTAATAGTCAAACAAATCTTAGATAATCTCTTTCTTTATGAAGAATCTTTAAATGAGTCTCCACTCTACAAATTCATTTATGATTTAGATCCAAAATTCGCCCAATCTTTATCCAACGTTATCAAACTTAATCCAACCCAAGAATCCGTTGATCAATTAGTAACCGATTTCAACAACAGTGTTGTTTCCAAATTATCTGATGAACAATACAACGAATTATCTTCCTTATTATCACAAGCCGCACAACAACAACAACAACAACAACTCGATGAACCAATCGATGGCGAAACCGTTGTTGAAACCATATTCACCAATTTAAACAGTTACGAAGATATAAAAAAGGCACCATTATTCGTCTTAATTAAAGAAATCGACCCTTCATTTGCTCAATTATTAGAATCTTATTCAACCGTTGACTCAAATAATGACGACTTATTAAATTCAAAATATGATGAAATTTGGCAATATTGTTCAAACAAGGAAAGTTTAATCTTTAAAGCATTTGATGACATAAATTCCGAAAATTTCCAAAAATTGAAATCCGTTTTAGAACAACCATTACCTATTGATTTATCTGAATTATATGAAGTCTTTGAAATTTACCCAGATTATTTCCAAAGTGATTTATTTAAAACCATAAAGGAAATCGATGACAAATTTGCAAATTTATTGGTGGAATTAGAAACCTTACCTGAAGGTGATGAATTAAATGCAAAGAACAATGAAATCGATGAATATTTATCAAATGAATCAACTGAAATTTACAAAGCAATGAATGATGTTGAATCCGTTAATTATAATAAATTAAAGGAAGTTTTAAATAATGAATGGATTAAAATGGAATCTACTTTAACAACTGATAAATTAATTAATTATTCTATATCCAATGGTTTAGAAAGTGATGGCTTTAAGTTAATTTCTAAAATTGATTCAAAATTCGCAAATTTAATCTCTCAATTATATAATGAAAAAAATGAAGAAAATGCAGTTAAAATTTACAATGATTTAGAAAATTACTTAAACAATGAAGAAAATTACATCATGGAAGCATTAAATGACAAATCTTCATTAAATTATAAATTATTAGAAGATATCATTTTCGAAAAGGAAGTACAAGACATACAAACTGAACAAGTAGAAGGAACAACAACAGAAGAAGAAGTAGAACAAGCCATTAATTCAACCGCTGAATCTAATTTATCTCAAGATGTTAAACAAATGAATGAATCTTATGATTTAGCAATCGAAATTCTTAATGAAATTGAAGAAGAATTAAAAGATAACACATTTATCCCAGTTTCTCGTAAAGTTTCACAAAAACTAGATAAATTATTAGGATTTCAACCAACTGTAGAACAAGTTAACAATTCTAATCAATTAAAGGGTAAATCATTACCAAAACAAACTGATGAAGTTTTAGAATTAGCGGTTAATATCATTATGAAAGATGGTAAAAAGGAAACCGCAAGAAAACATCTTAATAGAGCACTTTATTTATTATTCCTTGAAACAAGATCAAATCCAGTGGAAACACTTAAGGAAGCTTTAGATATAGTTGCACCAATCGTTGTTACCAAAACTGTTAAAACAGGTTTCGCAAAAAACTTCACCGTTCCTGTACCTTTAACCCAAAGACAAAGAAATAGAATGGCTTTATTATGGATACTTAAATCTTGTGATTCAAAAGCTTCAAATGATTTCTCTGTTAGATTATGTGATGAAATTTTACATGTTCTTGGTGGTAAATCTGCATTAATGGAAAAGAGAGTATTAAGTCATAAAATGGCAATTGCTAATAGATCCTATCTTACTATTTAATCCTTTATTTTATCTTATTTAAATTTTACCCTTCTGTATATATAAAATTAACCTAAATTTTAAAATTTAAATTTCAAATTCTAAATCTGGTCTTATTTTCGTGTCTAGCGAAGCTTTTTTCACAAATGTCAATAACATTTCAGAATCAGTTTGATGACGATGGTGATGAGATAGAAAATCTTCTCTAATATCGTATACCCTCACACAACACCCACATCCACCCACACAACACAAGGCTTTCTTACCCATTTGATTCTCATGTCCACAGAAGAAGGAATAGAACTAGTGGATTCAAATATTCAACAGAACATATCACCTGGTCCAATTCAATATGAAATCAAAGATAAACCATCGTTTCAAGAAACAAGAGCTCTGTTTATCGGGAATTTACAACCATATCATGATACAGACACATTTAAAAAGATCCTGTTAACTGAAGTGGAGAATGAAAATTGTTCTATTGAAAGAGCATGGTTAAATAGTTCACGATCTCATTGTTTCCTGTTAGCAAGTGATGTAACTGGTGCAAGAGCAATCAGATTAAGATTAAATGGTAAAAACTTTGTAAATAATGATAGTGAAGAGAATAGTACAGAAACTGATAATGGTGATAAAGTATATGTTGATTATATACCAGTTAGAGCAATTTTAACCTGGATTGAACAGGAAAAGGAAGCTCCAATCGATGCCATTTGGAAAATCGTTTATGAAGATAAACCAAGTATTGAAAATGTAGGTACAACTTTTAAAAGTGTTTCGCATATCATGGTTAATTATGATAATAGGGATACTGGTTATGTTAAAATTAAAAGAAATCGTCGAAATTATAGAAAGGAAGATATTATAAATTCAAAATCACAAAGAAGATATGATCCAAGAATTAGAGGGAGTAGGAATATCAGCTTTAAAAATTCAAAATATGTGGCAAATAATAATGACCACTACAACCATCACCACGACCACCACCACCACAACAGTCATCATCATAGTAGTGGGAATTATGGTAATTATCATCCTCGTGATGATAGCAACAGATCTTCATATCAACCATCAAGAAGAAATCGTAATAATTATTATGGTTCATCAGATACCTATGTTCCAAGTTATTAAATATTTTATATCATGTTATATTATATACTTAATTTTTCTTTCCTATATATATATTGCTCCTTGCTCCTGCTATTCATCATTTCTTTTCTGCATGCCAAAGTTTTTCAATTAAATCACATAATCCATTATATTCAGTTTCTATTACGTAAATACCGTATAATGAAATTCCTGTACCCACGTTTAAAAGAAACATGGCTAATTTATGCCAGTTTCCAAATCTTCTTAATGGAATATAATCAATAATACAACTTTGAAATCCGTATCTTGAATGTAATAAAATTAAACTACCCAGCATGGCATCAACAATAGGATAATCAACACCTGCAACAAATGGGAATACAATCAATGGTGTCATACCTAAAATAACCAATCTTTCATACATCCAGTGAAATGAACCTTCTGAAATATCTGGTGGTGGTGGAACGTAGGCTTCATTGACTGAGTCCATAACATTACCTGGTGCTTCTGGTTTTAATCTTAAATCTGGGAGTTTTGGAAGGCGTGGTTTAAATGATATGTTTCTGGTAGTTGATATAAATTGTGGTGATTTTATAATCGATGGTCTTAATAATTTAGTTAACATGGTGGTCGATTGATTTATTAATTGGTTAATTAAGTAATTGATAGATATAAAAAATAGGGAGGTGTAATAGTTTTAAAAATTGGAAAGTTCATGTCCAAATTAATTTATTTTCGACGTTCCTTGATGCGCTGACATAAATCTTCCCTCCTATTGTATCATTGATTTCCATTCACTACATTTCCTTATAATGACTTAAAAGTTCATTATTATATATAGAATGAATATACTTGACCTGAAGTATGTGGGGAGGGGGAATGTGATCATTTGTGTGCATTTTTTTCAAGTGGACACTGCCCAGTGTGTTACTAAGTGAATACTACAGATTAGAAACTATGATATACTTTCGTAAATAGTACATAATTAAAATACACACGCCAAGTCCTAACTCCATCTACTTGGGGCAACTTCGTTATCATCTGAAAATGGATCGTAATCACTTTTCGGATTTCTTGCATGGAGTTTTGGGGTTGTATTATTATTAACATTTGGACTTCTAAGAATACTTGTCTTTGGTGGAACCGGAGGTGGTGCCTTCTTATTTTTAATAGATGATTCGATTGTTGAACTTGATGTGTTTGTTCTTGAAGATCCTGAAATACTACTTGGTGGTTCATGGTATCCACTATCATCATCTTCTTCATTATCAGAAGATAATGAATATTTCGAAGATTTAGCACCAACGGTTGGTGTTGGAATAATCGATTCATGATCAGATTCATAATCTGCTAATGAATCATAATCAGAATCTGTTTCACCGCCACCCTCATTGCTAATTTTTGTACCTGCTGGAACACTCCTTAATTCATATTTCTTCAAAGCATCAACTAATTCATCATTTGATTTTAATAAAGGTCCTAAATATTCTTCCTTTTGAACTAATTGTAAATATCTTAGAACTTTCCTTCTAACCGATCTACATTGATCAAATGCATTATTAGCCTTAATTGAATGAATTGATAACTCATCTTTGTCAAGAGAATTTAAAGTGTTTGTTAAGTTTGTTGACTTCACATTAGCATCTGCAATTAATTGTAAAATTTTTGTAGTTTCCTTTTCATAATTAATTCTCGGAATTTTGAATTGTTTATCAAGTTCAGCATTTGTTTTAGGTCTATCACTAACATCATCGTAGGATGAAAATGGTGTATCCATATCGGCTTCATCATTCATAAAATCAGGAACTTGATTTGAGCACCCTTGTCTGGATTTACCATGTTGTGATCTTTTTTGTTCTTTTTTCATTTCTTTACCTCTTTGACAACGTTTAAATAATAAATTAAAGTTTTCCAAGTTTGAAGAATCTGGAAATTTAATAGACCAATCCTGCATCAAGGTAAAAGTTAGCTCAGATAACTCTTCAAATACATGTTCAGATAATTGAGTATTTGGATTTGCTAACGTGGCTTTAAAATCACCAACTAAATAAAACTGTAATATAGTTAATAATTTATCATCATTAAACAAAGGCTCCATAAATTTATAATTGGCACCATTCAGGACTAGCATATCTAATATTTTCAAAGAATTGAATCTTTTTTTAGATGCACCGTATTTCAATTTTTTTCTCAAAGCCCTTGCTGCTTCTGTTCCACCAGGTTCAACAAAATCATTTTGCTTTCTAATTGCATCCAAAAGGAAATCTATTTGAGAATCAATGTACTCATCATCTTCATCTAATTCATTTTCGGCACAGCAATCCTTGATTATTGAAGTTACAGCTGTTGATTTATGGCTTTTAAGGAATCCCATTTATATATGACTGCTTGAAGATAAGAAAGGGAGAGGGAATTAAAATGTAGGGAAAGTTAAGGGCTATTCAAGTAGGCAACCTCAGAGAATGTCAATGGCTAGGGTATGTAAACCAGTTGATAGTTCAGTGTTGAAAGAATGTGTGGAATGAAGAAATAAACTGTGCCGATGCACTGTAAGTTGTGAAACAGGTGTGGCTAATAGTTTATCTCTGAATTGCTGTTGTGTACTGATTAGATTTTTGATTTTTGATTTTTGAATTTTGGCAGTTACAGTTTGAATTGTTCTTCACATTTTATTTGCGGGCCGGGAATCGAACTGCGTACAGTTGGAATCGACGCGACGGTGGTTTTTTTTTATTTTTTTTATTTTTCTGAAAAATTTTCCAACTGCCTCCTCAACATCCATGCAGTTTTCCAGTTTTTTTTTCACTTCTTGTCTTGTCTTCTTTTTCTTTCAACTTTTTTCCTCTTTCCTCTAAAACGACAAACTATATACATACATAATGGTACGTTCCTCACCTTTACTGACACATGGCTAAAGGATCTAAAGATTTGTCCGTTTTCGATCGATCAATGTCTATTCTCACATCATCCATGTTTATGCATGATTTGTTTTACTTCCTGTGGTTTTATTCTCTTATAGTATAAGATGATTTATTATCAGGACATGTATTTCAACCATGTATTTCATGTGTATATTTGAAGAATTTTGTTGTATCTATCCCAATACATTACCAACTTTAGTATCCTCTAATTTTGCTTATTTTATGTCTTGTTTTTAGATGCATATAATTGTCTTTTTTCATTTATATACACGAAATACATGTACATGTCTTGCTTCTTTTTCTTTTTTGCTATTTGGCTAAGAAACGATTTAATTATTAATTTAATTATTTGTTTCTTTAGAGGATTAAGATCTCATAAAACGGTTTAAAACTTAACTTGATGACCCTATTTTAATCATTAGATTAAAATGAGTACATTTGACAAACGTCTTTTGTATGTTGACTTGATGAATCGGAAATATGAATTTAATGTTTTATGATTATTTATTCATTTTCCCCTTCTTTTTTAGAGTTTAAGTTTACTAACATTAAAGTTTTATTTTTCTACCTCAATGATTTTTTTAATAGCCAGCAAAGAAAGTTGCACCAGCTCCTTTAGCCACCAAGAACTCCAAGAAAATTGCAGCAAAAAACCCATTATTCGAATCAACTCCAAAGAATTTTGGTTTAGGTCAAGCAATTCAACCAAAGAGAAATTTATCTAGATTTGTTAAATGGCCTGAATATGTCAGATTACAAAGACAAAAGAAGATTTTATCTTTAAGATTAAAGGTTCCTCCAGCTATTGCACAATTCTCTAACACTTTAGATAAGAACACTGCAGCAGAAACCTTCAAATTATTAAACAAATACAGACCAGAAACCACTGCTGAAAAGAAGGAAAGATTAACCAAAGAAGCTGCAGCTATTGCAGAAGGTAAGAACAAGGAAGATGTTTCCGAAAAGCCATACGTTGTTAAATACGGTTTAAACCACGTTGTTGGTTTAATTGAAAACAAGAAGGCTAAGTTAGTTTTAATTGCTAACGATGTTGACCCAATTGAATTGGTTGTTTTCTTACCAGCTTTATGTCACAAGATGGGTGTTCCATACGCTATCGTTAAGGGTAAGGCTAGATTAGGTACCTTAGTTCACCAAAAGACTGCGGCTGTTGCAGCTTTAGTTGATGTTAAGGCAGAAGATGAAGCTGCATTAGCTAAATTAGTTTCTACCATCAACGCTAACTACACTGAAAAATACGAAGACTCCAGAAGACACTGGGGTGGTGGTATTATGGGTGCAAAGGCGCAAGTTAAGATTGCAAAGAAAGCAAAGGCTGATGCTCAAGCAGCTGCTCAAGCAGCTAAATAAGTTTTGTAAACTTTATACATATTCATATATCCTGCTTTTGTTAAACTTTATATCCTAATGCTTTTTTATATTTGATATGTGAATTTAATTACCTGATTAGGTATCTTTCAGACATGGTGAATTACCAATTTCATGTTGCTTTACTTTGTGACTGCGAAATGAACACACCCTCAGACCGCACGATGAAGTATTTTACTCTTTTACGTGAGGTGCGCGTGTGCCATAGTTAAGAAATTTGCGTGCTGGACAATCCGAGGCCCCTCTCTTGGCGAGGAAATTTGTAATTTCCAACATAGTAAAAAATGAAAATGTTTAGACGTGTAGTTAATAGTGTTTAATTCTTTTTTAGAAGCAACCGGATTTTTAATACACGTATGTACCACTAATGATGATATACAAATATTCAATTTGATGAAGAGAATAGAATCCATTATTAATTTAGAGAAACTTGTGAATTACTGCTATTAAGTTGAAAATTATGAATAGATTTTTTTTCAAAAAACGATAAAATTACTACATTAAAATTATATTTACGTTTACTTATTAAAGTACAAATTGTATTGTATTCTTTCCCATTTGATTTACATTTGAAATTATATCTTAATATCAATCTTCCACCATTCAAATGCTAAAAGATCGTATTTTTTATGAATTAAATTAGAAGTTGATTTACCACTGAAAAATATAATTACTTGAACTCTATACTTATACGGTTTATTTAATAGCATAATATATAACAGTTGATATTTTTTTCCATTCATCATTTTTAACGTCATTTGAATCAAAATACTAACATTTAATACCTTATTTCAATAAATTTTTTCGTACAGAATGTCTAAGTCAAAGAACCATACCGCACATAACCAAACCAAGAAGGCTCACAAGAACGGTATTAAGAAGCCAAAGACCAACAGATACCCATCATTAAAGGGTGTTGATGCTAAGTTCAGAAGAAACCACAGATGGGCTTTACACGGTACTGCAAAGGCTTTAGCTGCAAAGAAGGCTGCTGCTGCAAATTAAATAATTAGTGTATAGTTCTATTTACTAATTTCTTATATGTGTATTTACTGGTCTAATAAATCTTAAAACCTAATGCAACACTAGTAAATATAATTATCAACTCGAAAACTGGTCGGAATACTCAACACGTTAATTTTTTTTTTTTTTTGAAAACATGAATTTCAATTTTTTTTCAATAGGGCTGTTACCTAAAAGGGAAAGTTTTGAATTGCCTTATTTTTAAACCCCCCGATGGAGAGCCTTTGCCCTTGTACTTTGTATTTGTTCCTTCTTTCTTTTCTTTTATTTGTTTCCATAGTCTTTCAATCGTCAGAAATGTCTGCTAATCAAACTGAAGCCATCGAAACTGCTGCAACTTCAGCAGCTATTGAAAAAGTAACTGAGGAATTGGAATTGATGGCAAGTATAGAAACCTTCTTTGTAATCAAAAGCTATCGTAATCATTTAATACTAACTATTATTATTAAAGACTGTCAAAGATGATGTGACTGTTATAATCACTGATCTTGAACGTAATGTTGATTCTGTTGTTGAGGCAACTGAAACTGATGTTGATGATGCCCAAAAACTTGTTGAGCCACTAGTTGTTGATACTAAAATTGAAAATGATGCTACTACTGTAACTGAAAAGAAGGATAAAAATAACAAAAAGGGAAAATACTATAAGAAAAGATTTTATAAGAAAAACAATAAAGATAAGAGAATCAATTCAGTTGCTTCAACAACTTCTGCAGATTCTGTCACTAAATCAAACATCGAAAATAAAACCGTTGATAAAGATATAGAAAAAAAGACTCCAGAAAATTTACACAAAGTTGTTCAAGATCCAGAAGCTGTTGTTGTTGACAATCCAAATTTCGAAACGCCAACTGTTAATAGAAATAATAGAAAGAAATATTTCAATAGAAGAAACCCATTTTATGGCTTGAATGGTAGAGTTATTGATGGTATTATGTATCCTGATAATGTTCCAATTATTATCCCAAGGAACGTAGCTGGGCCAGCTCCAAGATACATGCAAAAAAATAAAGGTTATATTCCAGTTTCTTCAAATTTTGTTCCAGTTGGTTATGATACTCCGTTAACTGTTAGATCTAATCATTCATTTAGAAATAATATGAATTACAAAATTCCAGTAAACAATGCTGGTTACTACAAACCAAAACCAAAATATTACAAACCTTATGGTGGTGCACCACAAATGAATTTACCTGATTATTATTATGGTCCAAATCCATTCCCAAAAACTACTTATCGTAAGAGACAAAATCAAAATTCTGAAAAGTCTACTGAAGAAATTAAGAAGGATACAGTAGGAATGAATGAAAACATAAACGAAAACGTAAACGAAAATGTAAACAAAATTGAAACTGCGATTGGGAACATTACAAGTAATGAAAATAACGTCAGTTCAACATCGGTTAATACAATTGTTGCATAACACATCAAAATCAGGATTTATGTAATGATTTAAGTTATTAAAGAAATGGTTGAAATTAGAAGGAATTTTGCTAGTATAAAATATTTAGGTTTGGTTTAGTTGCTTATTTTATAAAAGATCCTTTAATCTTTACTTTGGTTAAACGAAATTAATTTTTTAATATAAATTTAATTGTTTTTGATTCATTGAAGATATTTAAGAAAAGAAGAAAGAGCAGAGTAAATTAACACTATACAAGTAATCTAAATTTA
This sequence comes from Pichia phayaonensis, assembly GCA_030558305.1. NCBI lineage: Eukaryota > Fungi > Ascomycota > Pichiomycetes > Pichiales > Pichiaceae > Pichia > Pichia phayaonensis. The sequence continues at coordinate 14,131 of JAJMSE010000120.1, forward strand.
ATCATCGTTCTTATCCTTAGAACCTCTAATTAAACCAGTTCTTCTTGCAGCAATTAAACCAGCCTTTTGACCAGAAACTGCACCTCTGGAAATAGTAGAAGCCTTACCAATATGTTGATGGTTACCACCACCATGAGGGTGATCAACTGGGTTCATAGCAACACCTCTAGTCTTTGGCCATGAGTTTCTCTTGACC
>JAJMSE010000121.1:0-14312 GCA_030558305.1 Pichia phayaonensis
ACCAAATATGGTTAATTAAATACGTTTTACCAAGTACGTTTTACCAAGTACGCATAATGTATTGGGGAAATTTATGTCGGTATTATGTAGTAAATAAAAGCAAGTACGATCATCCTACTAGGATCCAGTAGATCGTTTGTAGGGAATTTGAAATTTGTTTGTTAGTCGCACCAAAGTTGTTTGTGAACGGGCCAAAATTCGTTTGTTGTCCGCATCTCAAAAAATCATCTGTATGCAAGCCATCAATTCATTGCTTCTTACGACCGCACATTGTGCTCGGAAATACATACCCGGACGCTAATCAGTCATTGAGCGAAATGAACTGGAACGAAACCACTACGTTTAACTGATTTTGTTTTGCAGAACTCTGCTTCGAACAACTAGATATCGAATAGAATAGCAATGTTATCTTCTTTCAGCAGACAATTCACCAGAGCCATGTCCAGTAAAGTCACCCCAGTTATGTCCAAGAACGCACCACCTGCAGCTGCAAGTTATTCACATGCAATGAAAGCTAATGGTTTCATCTATGTTAGTGGTCAAATTCCATATACCCCAGACGGTAAGCCAATTGAAGGTGATATCCAAGCCAAGGCAGACCAAGTCATCAAGAATGCATTAGCAATTGTTGAAGATTCCAACTCCAAGTTAGAAAACATTGTTAAGGTCAACATCTTCTTAAAGGATATGTCCAATTTCGGTAAATTCAACGAAGTTTACTCCAAATACTTCAATGTTCACAAGCCAGCAAGATCCTGTGTTGCCGTTGCAGATTTACCATTAGGTGTTGACGTTGAAATGGAACTTATTGCAGTTGAAAATTAGATATAGACACCTTCACTTTCTATAGTCTTTCATGTGTAAACGCCGTTACCTATTTATTTAGTGAAATAAACGCTGAATTGAAAAAAAATGAAAAAGAGAAAAACATAACAGGGTTTGAGCATATCCATCACGTGCCCACCCAGAGGGTTAACATGCACAATATTCTTTTTTTTTAATTTTTATATTTTTTCCCTCTCATTTTCCAGACCCCCTGCGCACCGCGCACATTATTGTGACGGCGTTTTACACTGTCCTTTTTTTCCAATTTTCCCCGTTTTGCCAGTTTCTGCAAGCGCGCAATATTCAATTGTAGACATAGTGATGATAATTTTCATTTCAATGTAAATCTATTGTAGAGAGAGATTTTACTATTAAATTTAAGTATACCATCCTTCAATAAATAGACACAATGGCTCAAAGAGTTACTTTCAGAAGAAGAAACCCATGTAAGTATTAGCTACCATTTGATATAGAAGCTTTTCAGTTGACTGGATATCGAAATTATGGATAATAATAATATTACAGATTTACTTATGCAAATTGAACTTAGAATATAAAGAAAGACAAGATCTCATCATGAAAATTAACACAACACTATTGAATATTACATACATAGTTACGACAACTTTAACTGACCACTATGATTATGTTTATATACCTGATGATTGAATGATTAAAAAAAATGAAACAATTATATTATTAGACAGACAAACAGTAGACACACATGTTGTTATATACAGACACAAGACACATCATTTATTGAATTACACAAGTGTTTCCAAGCGTTAATTTACATTATTCACTTATATTAGTCTATACGTATCACTTATATTACATACACTGTTCTAAACGTTAAGTTACTAGATTGAATAAATAGACATTATTTCCAATATTCTGTTATTATTATTATTACTATTATCATTATCGTTAAGCATTTAGTTATATTCCATACACTTTATTTCCAATTAGATCTCCCAACTTACCATATATTTTATGTTTTCAAAAATACTAACATCAATTTTTTCCTCTTTATATTTATTATTATTATTATTACAGATAACACTAAGTCTAACCAAATCAAGGTTGTCAAGACCCCAGGTGGTAGATTAGTTGCTCAACACGTCAAGAAGCAAGCTACCAGACCAAAGTGTGGTGACTGTGGTTGTTCATTATCCGGTGTTGCAACTTTAAGACCAAGAGCTTACGCATCAATCTCAAAGACCCAAAAGACCGTCTCAAGAGCTTACGGTGGTTCAAGATGTGCTAACTGTGTTAAGGAAAGAATCGTCAGAGCTTTCCTTATTGAAGAACAAAAAGTTGTCAAGAAGGTTTTAAAGGAATCTGCTGCAAAGAAATAAATCTTTTACTAAAATAAATATTATATAAATATAAATTAAGTAAATAATTATTAAAAAATCATAAATTAATATAATTTAATTCTTGTAATATAATCGAAACCTTACGAAAATTCAGTTATTCTATCTAGGCTTATAAGAATGGATTAAAAATCCTTTCACTTTTCACGTAAAATTTGTTTCTGGGGGGGGAGGGAAGCTAATAATTTCCATATTGAGCCTTGTAGATGAATTTAATTCAAAAACTTAAAATCGCCCATGACTTCCTTGATATTTACCTCTTCCATAACCTATAGATTGTAAACTCCATTCAGGCAGTCATTATGTGTTATTACGTTGTTTATGCAATGAAACAGGATGTGTAGCTACTGACGTCCTTTTGGGGGTATTATGATGCTTGTCTGTCCCAGACGCCCACCAACTGCACCGTCGCCACCCGCCAGAGCGGTCCGTCCCCCAGCGGGCCGTCCCGAATTTGCCCTTGGGCGGTTCGCCGCTGCGCATTTTGTGAGCGTGAAACCGAGAGAAAACGAGGACGCCTGTCTGATCCCTGTTTATTATCATAGTAACCAGTGACAACCGATTGCATCGGCCTTTCAACCCACCCTCTCTGCACAACGCCACCGTAATGTCCAATCCTCCAAACTCACACAACGTCTTTATCAATACCCAGATGAACCAGCTGAACCAGCTGAACCAGCTGAACCGGTCCCACTCCACGTCGTCCTCATACACCTCCGCTACTTCGCCGTCCAATTTCACGTCCTTCTCATATAATTCCCCATCCGTTCATCCTCCAGCTTATGCAAACCTACCAAGAACATCCCTTTCTTCACGGTCCGGCTCAGTGGACAATCTTCCTATCGCCACCTCTTTCACAAACCCGTCCAGTATACCATTAAATAACAATATGAATGGTAGTATCAATAGCACCAACAGTAACAACATGATAAGCACCTCTTTTAATAATTCATTGTCATTTTCACAAAGTTATTCGTCATCCATAACACCTGCAGGCCGCCGGAGTTTACTTACATCTAAACTTCAACAGCAACAACAACAACAACCACCACAACAATCTCAATCGATGCATTCCCAATCTCTGCCACAGTCAATTCCACGTCCACATGATAATTTTCTTCGAAGATCATCTTATAATACAGGTATAAGCATAAATACAGCATTTATGCAACCTACCTATATTTCATCATCATATTCATCAAATAATTCGTATTCCCATTCCCATTCCCATTCCCATCCCCATTCATTCCAACAACAACAACAAATCTTACATCCACCCCCAAATTCAAGCATATCCAGTTCAAACAATACCAATAATCCATTTTTCACTCCATATCCAACCCCGGCAACTGCGACAACTGATATTTCCAAAGATTTAGCATTTTCAACGAACTCAAGTAGTTCAACATTATACCAAGATGCACAATCAAACGTTCAACATGATGATAACAGTAATAATGGTAATGTCGATCATAATAATAATTTTGTATCCGTCTCTGCACCTGCTCAAGCACCATCACAAGAATATGTACAAACGTACCCTCACCAACACCAGAAACAGCTTCAGCAGGAATTGCCACCTCCACCTACACTACAACAACAATTACTCTCATCACCGGATGATGGTCACTTGAACATTGCGGACTACCCGGTTCAAGAATTATTACTGATGTTGTCTGCACTACTACAAAAAATAGTCGAAGCTAACGATTTACTGCATACTGATAAAAATAATAACAACTCTGCGGCTAACAAAAATGGTGATCCTTCAGGTGGTCTGGATGAAGGTGCAGGATTACTGAATAGTAAATATAGTGCAAATGTTCTAGCATTTCATGGTAAAAATATACCAGCAATTTCTTTATATTCATATTTGACCAGAATTTTAAAGTACTGTCCAGTTACAAATGATGTATTTTTAAGCTTATTGGTTTATTTTGATAGAATTGCGAAAAGGGCAAATAATTCAGATAGAACAAATGAGGATGAAATTATGATGGGTAAGGAAACATCCGATCCAAGTAATCAACCACCTCAGGTTTTTGTAATGGATAGTTATAATATCCATAGACTGATTATTTCTGGTATAACGGTTGCATCTAAATTTTTCAGTGATGTTTTTTATAAAAACTCGAGATATGCAAAAGTTGGGGGATTACCATTAGATGAATTAAATCATTTGGAACTACAATTTTTATTGTTGCTGGATTTCCAATTGATGATTCAAGTTGAAGAGCTGGAAAAATATGGTGACTTACTGTTACGATTCTGGAAACGTGAACAAATTAAGAAAGATCAATTTATTAGTGGTGGTAACATTGAAGAATTTGATCATCAAATGTCTGACCAGTGAAGTGGGGATGGACCATTTTCATAATAATATTAGTCTCAATACTCAATTTTCAATATTCAATATAATGAACGGCCAACAACCTTAATAATTAACAATCAATATAATAACCGGTAAACAATATACTTTAATTTTAATAGCTAATTTCATTTTCATTTTCATTTTTATTTTCATTTTCATTTTCGTTTTCGTTTTCGTTTTCATTTTTAATATTAAATAATTAGAAAAATAACGTCGCAAATACGACCAGTCAAGTTCGACTCAATTCAATTCAATTCAATTCAATTCAATTCAATTCAATTCAATTCAATTCAATTCAATTCAATTCAATTCAATTCAATTCAATCTAATTCAGTCTAGCTATATTCGATTCGTTTTTTTCGTTTCGATATGTTTCTTTTTTTAACCCATAATTCATTCCATATTTTTACATTCTTATTTTTGTCTCTTAACTTGTATTTTATTACATTTTCCCTTTCATTTTCATTTCCGTTCTTGTTCATTTATCATTATTTCTATCTATAAAAGTTTTTAATAATTAATTAATAAAAAGTATTTAATGTGCAACGATCAAACCAAAACCAGAAAAAAATGTATGTTACGTAATTGCGCATCCGAATTTTAAAAAAGACATTTGCCGTTCTTTTAATTTCATGTTTTTCAAAAAAATCTAACATCACAAGTTCCAGTGTAGCTACATAATCCAAACAAGTTAGCTAGCTAACATACAGCATTCCTTCCAAATCCAGTAATTTTGTTATTTCAAATCCCGTAACATGGCGAAAAAATCAAAAGTAAGGCACCTACAAGGTAAGAAGAAAAACAAAAATTCAACGGCCACAACTACCATCATGACCACCAACAGTACCCAACAATTATCACCATCATCATTAATGAATATGCCATATTCCGAAGAACTATTGCCATTTGATAAAGATACGATTGAATTGGCCGGAGGAGATATGGAATTATTGAAGAACATTAGAAATATGATATCAGGAATGAACGATCTGCAATTGCTTAAATGTATGGAGGATATTAAATCGGGTAATTTGAAATCCAACAATTTGTTTGATTTGATTGAAGAATCTTCAAAATCAAACCATGTTAGTTCCAATAGTGATAATAAAAACGATGAAAATTTCTCAATTCATGAAGGAAAGAAAGAAAAACGACAACACGGAGATGATGATGGACGAAGAGGGAAACATATCAATGAATTCAAACCGGAAATAGAACTAGAACTTGAGTCAGGAGATGAAATAGATAATGATTTAGAAGGTAAAGAATTCAGTTTTGATCTTGAACTAGGTAATAATTTTTTTGATCCATATAAATTTCATGATGCAATATTTAAGATACTTTGCATTACTAAGGGGAGTCCGGACACGAATTCTAGAATTTATAAACTATTTATTATCATTGCAACATTATGTGATCCATATACACAACCATCATCTACAGGTGAACGAAATGAAATGATTTTAAGTGCCGATTTAGCAAGTGATTTAATTATATCATTAATATATGAAAAATATACTGAAATTAAAAATGGTGAAATAATAAATGTACCAGAATTCGATTTAGCATATGACTTATCCATTATTATAACCAGAATTTTAATAATACTGAATTCTGATGATGAGACTATTTTAACATCCATTACAAACGATGAATCTAACTGGGAAAATGAATTATATAAATGGTTACCACATAATTCATTTTCTAATTTAATCAACATAGCAAGCGATTTCCATCATTTGAATATATTGTATACTATAGTCACCATAAGTTTATTGGTAATTCATAAATTGTATGCCACATCAGGGAATATATGTTTGAATCCATTTTTATCATTATATTTACAAATTTGGAAGAATCAAACAAGAGTTATTTATCTAGGTATAGAAATTGATAGAAGGGATGAAATCAATGGATTTCCTGGGTATCCTGAAGTCATTAGATATATGATTAAAGGGTCATCAGCAATTCGATCGATGATTTCGATGATTTTAAATGATGATTTTATAAAAAGAGAACATGATTTAAAACATGAATCATTAGTTAATTTCATGCGTCCGTGGGGTCGTAAGTTTACTAATGGATCGATTAAGAGAGATATTAGAGTCTTCATTGCTAGTTTGTTATCGTTAGGTTCGGAGTTAGATAATGTTACTGAATTATTGTTTAATTTTGAGCCTGAAGATAGGTATGATGAAGACTTAAAGTATATGTTTGAAATGGATTTGGAGGATATGAATGGGGACGTAGATGATAGGGAGATGGATGGATATGAGCAAGAAGGAGAAGGAGAAGGAGAAGGAGAAGAAGGAGAAGATCAAGATGGCTATAAATTTCATCATAAGAAGAAGATAAAGAAGATTGTTGGTAAGAATAGCATATTTGAAATTGAACATGAGAATAGTAGAGACGGAGATGATGAAGATGGATATGATAATGGAGGAGAAAACGGTGAAGATGAAGATTACTATGAGATTGAAAGAAAACAATCGAATTTAATTGATTTACATCCAGATTGTAATTGCGTGTTTGAAGATTTTGAAAGTGATTATGAATACGATGAATACGGAGACGAAGAAAGTGAACAAGGTGATAATGAGGAAGAAATGATGGCTATTCGTCAAGATAACGAATTAACAATGCAAGAGTTTGAAGAATTAAAGAATCATGAACTGAAAAATTTGGATTTAAATTCAATTAAGAAATTACATTTGGATATAGTCAGAAACATACAGAATGGACCAATGGCAATTAGAAGTAGTCAAGGTGAAGAGGAAATCGTTGATTCCAAAGGTAGAGACTGGAGAGATATACCAAGAGGTAAAAATGTTCAACTTACGGATGAATTTATTAAATTATTAAAATTATCAATTGAAGACTCCACTATATTTATAACTCCAATTGAAAATTTAATTAATTCCATGAAAGAAATGACAATGAAGACATTAAGTAGTGATAAATGTGAAAAAATAATTAGAAGTGTTGCATGGGTTGTTCAATATGAATATGAAAGTAAACAAATGACCATTGATGAACTTAAAGACAAAAATAATGACGAATCAATAAATGTTGATAGAATTTATAATTTTTTAAAAGTTGATAATAATTTTAATAAAATGATTGAATTTAACCCATCTTCAACATTTTCAATAATTGATGAACTATTAATGTGTGAAGGTTATAGACGGGTTCTGATCTGGTTTTTAACACATTTATCACTAAACCAATGGATTATCAATTATTTTCATGATTTGTTATGTGGATTAAGAGGTAATGTTGGTGATGAGAAGGCAAGATTCAAATTTAGTAGGGTTGGAGAATTAGCATTGAGTGAAATTGAAAAATCAATGATATTACACGAATTTTTTTCAAATGCGGTTATATACCTATCACGTGGATCGTCTACAGAATTTGAAGAAATGATAGATGATGGAAATGATAAAGAAGGGGATGAGGTTTCACAATTTATTACGAATCGGTCAAATGCACAAAAACTTATCAAAATAATTTGTTTAATGATCAAATCTTTGGAAAAATATAAAGTTTTAAATGTGAAGAATTATTATGAGTATAAGGTTGAGATTCAAACATTATTAGTACAGTGGGTTGGAGTGGGATTTGTGCCGGAAGCAAGGGAATTATTCTTCAAGTATTGTAGAACCGGTAAAGTCGACGACGACGAGGCAGAAGAGGAGGAAGAAGAAGATGGTGATAATCAAATATACAAGCTAATTGATACACTGAAGAATTTCAAAAAGGAAGAAATCCTAATGATTTTATTGAACATGGGTATCAATTACGAGGTTGAAAGGGACAGGTGCATTGAGTTTATGAAAGACTTGAATTCGATATGCAACATTTATTCCAATGATAGGCTGTTGATTCAGGCATGTGACGAATTATTCGAACCATTGAACAGGTTAATTAAGGATGCAGGGGGAGAATCGGGACACATTAATAATGGAAAAAATATTGTTAAACTTTTAGGAGCCTACAGGATTTTAATGGACGGGAACAAAGGTGATGAAGATTTGGAGGGTTTAATTAATGAATTTTTTGATTCTGTGAAGAGTAAGGAAGAAGATGCAGGTGGTGTTGGAAAAGGTAGGTAGAGTAATCTGCTGAATGTATTTTATTGTAGTTAATTTACGGAATTGAGTTATTTATAGATGTATGTAGCAATTAACAAATTAACGCTATTTCCCTGTTCGAATTGTTTGATTTTTAGGTTGTTCCAGTGACGGAAAAGTGAGGTGGAAAAATGCAAAAAGGAGGAAAAATGAAAAAAGGAAAAAAAAAAGAGGAAAAATGCAAAAAAATGCAAAAATGAGACCAGAGGAAAATATGAAATTGGAAAAGCTCAAGACAACTAATTTGCCACTTCAACTTACATTTACCAGGATTTGGTCCAGCAACACCCAGAGAATGCCTACGATTACCATTACGTGGAAGTTCCAGACACATCGGGTGAATGTGAATGGAATGACGGTGTTACAAGAAATATTAAATGAGTCGATTGGATATTTCAAATTGTCCAAGCCATCAACACGTAAGTACAAATTCCTTAGTAGCACTAACAAGGAAGTTGATTTGTCCACTCCATGTAGATTTTTAAATTTGGCCCATGGTGCCAAACTTGAACTTGTTGAAGCTGACGAGGAAGAGGAAGAGAGTACCGTTGTTGAGAATGTCAATATTAGATGCAGCTTGAATATCCAAGAGTCATCTAGCGTGGTTACAAAGAAATTCCCAAATGACACAACCATCAAAGATATGATTGACGAATTTTTGAAAGAGGTGGCTGGTAAGGATGCAAAATATGAGACTGATCAATTGAGTGTCCAAATTATGATGAAAAGGCTGGCTGTTTCGGAATGGGATAAACAGCTCAGGGATGTTGGTTTACTGGTGGGCAATCATGCAATTAGGTTGGTAATCCTGGATGCGTCGAAGTTTAAATCAGTGGAAATGATGCAAGTTCCGGTGCAGACGCCGACGCACGCAAAGATGCCACAGGAACAATCTGGACAAAAGGATTACCAGCAAGCACATGCTGGACGTGGGCATGAAGGCGTGTCATCAGCCCTATTGTCGTCGTCCATTACGGTGGATGCTATCGTGCCAGGGGGGAAGCCGGCAGACGACGGTGCTGTGGGTGGTGACGAAGATCCAGACTGGGTTTACGAGATGGACGTCTCCCAGGCGAAGAGGTACCAGCAGCTGCTTGCCCGAAGAGCCCGTCCTGCAGACGAGCCGTTGCTGACCAGGGCGCTGCGAGAGAAACGGCAGCAGGAGAAATTGCCCGCACTCAGCGTAATGCGGATGTTTTTGCCCAGTGGACACAGCGTGCGGATTTCCATGGGTTCGGATTTGACGTTGGCAGATCTAGCCCAGGTTTTACGTGAGCGGGTGTTGCCCGCCGACGTTGCGCAGGGACGGTTTGAGCTTGTGGAGGGCGATCTCCATCGGAAAGGACCTGTTGTTTTCAGCAGTGATGTAACTGTGCAGCAGCTGCGGGCACAGACTTTGCAGAGTGTTGGCTTGGGTGGTGGCGTAAGGGCCAGTTTGTTAATAGTATACGAGGTACGGAAGAATTAAAAACCCTTTTATTATGCATGAAACAGCGTAAACGTCTTAAGCAGGGTTCAGTTCTTGCAGCCCACTTGCATATGCTCGTAAATTCGACAGTTCATTCTGTGGCGAGCATAAATCGTATGTTGTTTACGTTCAAAACAATCCAAAAACGAGACCAAACTTGTTCTGTACCAATAAAATTCTAGTTTAATGGAGCCGTGCTGGTTATTCAATTCCACATCCATGAGATTTACGGATTGATCGGTTATACCCTTTCTGTATCATTTTTATACTTTTTACATTGTTTGGTGCATTGTCGTATTTGGTTTCAAAAAATACTACATTTTTCGGATCTATTTGCTTTTTCTCGTAGATCCTCTTTTCGCGCCTTCCGCAATCAGGACATATTTTGTTGTCCAAATCTTTCTTTTTTCTGTGCATGAGGGTTCCAACTGGATTTTTCTATGCATAAATGTTCCAATTTGCCAATTATTTCTCGTTTTTTCCCCTTTGTTCCTTCTCAGCATTTTTCTTCTTTTTTCAACCCACCAAGGGGTTGCTATGCCTCCATGTTTTCAAATTACCATCCAATGCTGCAGTTCTATTTGTCTAACACCATGCCATTCCAAATACTATTTTATATCTACCGTATTTGGTTAAGCTAAAATATACTGTCATGCTACTTTATATCGATTTGCAATTTAGGTTGTAATTTTTTCAATTATTTTAATTACATTGTATCTTCGTGAATTGGTGTTTTTGTTTTTGTTAAATACAGCCCCATTTCCCTGCTACTCATTTTCTTTCTGGATTCACTTCATTCCTAAAATTTTTCTCCTCTTCTTTTTCTTTTATCACATTACTTAGTCAGTCAAACTTGAAGGATAAATTAAAAAAATGCGATTTTCATCAACTGCATTTTCGATTTTAACCTTTGTTTTAACCTTTTCAAGCTTTGCAAGGGCTGATTTTGATGGTCAATTACAAACCACTAACATTGGTTGTAATATTCCAAATCTAAATCCTGTCCATGGTTTTACTGCTAATATTTACTCTTATGCGTACAATGATTTGAGTGATTATACAAATACTGCTTTTTTCAACGGTGGCTATTCCTCTAGTTTAATTACCACTGTTGCTAATGTTGTTGATCCAAATTTCATCAATACTGCTGGTTATCCGGGTCCAACAACTTCCAAATTATATGGTGTTGACGTTCCAATTACCAATTTTGCTATGGAATTATCTGGTTATTTTTATGGTATGTATTTTTCATTGAATGTTTTCATGAAAAAAATATTTTTTTTTGTATCCGTTTTGGGAGCTGCCTTTTTCTTTCTTGCTTACCCTTTTTACGTTTCATTATACTAACATTTCCATCATATTTTTCTTCTCTTCTTTAATTTAGCTCAAACTACTGGTATTTATACCTTTTCCATGAACAGAGTCGATGAAGCGGCTATGGTTTGGATGGGTACCGGTGGTTTTGATTGTTGTAATCCAAAAACTGGTCAATTAGGTACTGCAAACCAAGCTGTTTTATATGCTTCAAAATCAGCATCTGGTGCTTCCGAATCTTATGTTTATTTAGAAGGTGGTAATTACTACCCAATTAGGATTGTTTATGTTAACGCTGCTTCTGATGGTACCTTGAATTTCCAAATTCAAGATCCTTCAGGTGCTCAAGCTTCAGTTGCTAACTATGTTTATCAAATTGAAGATAATTTACAAGCTGAAAATTGTGAATACGTTACTGTTTCAACTTCAATGGGTTCAACTACCATTTATGATAGTGATATTTTTCCTGGTTCCACCGTTTATTCTCCAATTACAACAACCAATGTTGACAAAGTTACAACTGTTTTAGTCGGTGTTAAGGTTGGTGTCTACGGTATCATTGATGGTGCTTCAACATCTTATACATACTATACTGGTAGCACGACTGCAACTTCTACTTTTATGACCCCAATTGTTCAAGATGGCCAAACTTATGCTGAAACTGTTGAAATTGTTTACGTTCCTTCATTATCCACAACCACAACAACTTGGACATACAACTGGCAAGCACAGTCAACTGTTGCTACTACTATAACAGATGCCAATAACGTGGTTCATACATCTAGTATCGTTGTTGATTATCTTCCACCATTACAAACAAGTTATTCTGCTTGGGCTTCCCCTGATGTTGTCACCTCAACTACTACAGATTATGCCGGTAGTTCATATGTTGTTATTTACCGTCCAACATTATCCACAACCACAACAACTTGGACATACAACTGGCAAGCACAGTCAACTGTTGTCACTACTCTAACAGATGCTAATAACGTGGTTCATACATCTAGTATCGTTGTTGATTATCTTCCACCATTACAAACAAGTTATTCTGCTTGGGCTTCCCCTGATGTTGTCACCTCAACTACTACAGATTATGCCGGTAGTTCATATGTTGTTATTTACCGTCCAACATTATCCACAACCACAACAACTTGGACATACAACTGGCAAGCACAGTCAACTGTTGCTACTACTATAACAGATGCCAATAACGTGGTTCATACATCTACTATCGTTGTTGATTACCTTCCACCTTTACAAACAAGTTATTCTGATTGGGCTTCTACTAATGTTGCCACCTCAACTACTACAAATGGTGCTGGTAGTTCATATGTTGTTGTTTACCGTCCAGCATTGTCAACTTCTACAATGACAGGTTGGGATTCAACCACTATCATTTATACTGCTTCTCAAACAATTTATGAAGCAGCAACTACATATGTTACAACTTTTGTTCAACTCATTGAACCTCCATTAGCGACAACTTATATGACATGGAATTCACCAACCATAAAAACTACTACTTCCGTTTTCACAACCACCATCAATGGTGTTGGAATTGAAACATCAGAAGTTGTTATTAATGGTCCAGCAACAACTACCATGTATACATGGAATGCTGCTGCTAACCCAGGTACTACAACTGTTTCATATACTACTTATACCAATGGTGCTGGTGACATTGTTACTGGTAATGTTGTTCTGATCAACAGATCTTTAGCTACCTCTTTAACAAGAACTGGTACCGTTTTAACAACTTATACTGTTACCAGCAATTATTATGGGCAACCTACCACCTACGTTGAAGTTAATCTAGGTTCTGTTACAAAAACTTCCTCCTCAGTTAACTTTGGCGATGACATATATCCAAGTACTGCGTATTCTTATGTTCAACAAGAGTACACTTCATATTGGGTAGAACTTGATGTTATTCATGCTGACAAATCCGTCGTTCAATGGGCTAAATCTTATACCACTACAGTTACTTCACTTTACACTAGTCAAGGTACAACCTATACCTCATACATTGAATATGCTCCAAGTTATTCAAGTACTGTCAGTTATTGGACAAAAAATTATGCTCTTACCCAAACTTATAAGAAAACAATGACAGATGCTTTAGGTATTCATACCCAAACATATTACTCAGTTTTCCAACCTGCAGTCTCTACACTTACTTCACAGTGGTATAAATCTTATACTTCTACTTTTACAACTCTTGCAACTTTAGAAATTCCAGGTGGTGGTCATACTACTGCTACTCAAATTTATGTTGAAATTCCAAGCAATTCCGCATATTCTTGGTCCACTTCAACTTTTGCAGTTACTGATTGTAATGTTGTTGTTGCAACCGCAACTTCATTCCCAACAACTTTAATAGATGGTGTTGTTTCAACTTATGGTTTGGAAATTGTTACAGAAGGTGTTTCGTCATGTTATTATCCTCCAGTTCTTTCTACTTCTACAACTACCGTCTCAACTGATTGTGAAGATATTACTGAAACAGCAACTACTACAGATTCAAATGCTTCAAGTTATGTTGCAGTTACCGTTCATATTCCTGCTGAATCATGTGCTCCAACTTCTACTATCACTGTTTCCACTGATTGTGAAACGACCACTGAAACTCATGTTACTTCTACAGTTGGTGCCGATAATAAGACTTCCAGAGTTACTCTTGTAACCGTCCACGTTACAGCGTCAACCTGTGAATCCACATCCACCGTTACTGTTTCCACCGACTGTGCATCCACCACTGAAACTGCTGTTTCATCCACCGTTGGTGCAGACGAGAAGACCACTTCCTTCACTGTCGAAACCGTCCACGT
>JAJMSE010000122.1:0-14100 GCA_030558305.1 Pichia phayaonensis
GAGGGTGTAAGGGGATAACGGGGAGGGGGGCTGATTTTTGTTTTCTGTTTTTGTTTTTTATTTTTTTATTTTTTATTTTCGTTCTTCTAAAAAGTAAAAAGTGGAAAATGAAAATAATGAAAAACAGACAGAAAACTATAACCGGGAATAGATTCGAAATCAATACATAACGCCTTTTCTCCAAATCACACCCACACATCCATTCCATCGAATGATATTGCATCAATTCAAAAGGTCCATCCAACGTCTTGTTTCTAGGACAAGTCCTAAGCTTCTCATAGCCACCATCGTATGTCTCTTCTTTCTCTATCTCATAAACAATTCCTTCAAATCAAATACGTCTTCTGTCTCCGTAGCCTCCATCGAATCAAACAGACAAAATTCAATTTATTCTTATAATGCCAATAACGAGAAGCGTAGTAAAAAATGGATACCTAAAAACTTACCGGCTGATCATATATCTCATTATGATTTAAATAAACTAACCGCAACTGAAGATCCACTTGCTAACAATGAAAAGGTTTTGATCTTATCTCCAATGGTTAATTTTCATCCTGAATATTGGCAAAATTTATTAAAATTATCTTATCCAAAAAATTTAATTGAATTAGGTTTTATATTGCCAAGAACAACACAAGGTGATATTGCTTTGAAAAAATTAGAAACTGAAATTAAAAAAATTCAAAATACACCTGATAAATTTTCTAAAATTACAATTCTAAGACAAGATAATAAATCTCCTGAAAGTCAACTTGAAAGGGATAGACATGCATGGGAAAATCAAAAGGAAAGACGTTCTCAAATGGCAACTGCAAGAAATTCTCTGTTATTTTCTTCAATCAGTCCTTTCACCTCTTGGGTCCTTTGGTTAGATTCTGATATAATTGAAACCCCGACTGATTTAATTCAAGATATGGCAAAACATAATAAACCTGTTTTGGCTGCAAATGTTTATCAAAGATATTATAATGAAAATGATAAAGCAATGTCTGTTAGACCTTATGATTTTAATAATTGGGCAGAATCTGAGGAAGGTTTAGAAATTGCCTCCAAATTAAAGGATGATGAAATTATTGTTGAAGGTTATCAAGAAATTGTAACTTACAGACCTTTAATGGCACATTTTTATGATCCAAATGGTAACCTACATGACGAAATGCCATTAGATGGTGTTGGAGGTACTTGTCTTTTTGTTAAAGCTGATGTTCATAGAGATGGTGCAATGTTCCCAAGTTTCCCATTCTATCATTTAATTGAAACCGAAGGTTTTGCAAAAATGTGTAAAAGATTGGGTTATGAAGTTATTGGTTTACCAAATTATTTGGTTTATCATTATAACGAATGATGCATAAATTGTATCCTTTCTATATAGAAATACTATCTTACTGTGTAGTCACACTTCACTTACTAATACTTAAATAAGTATGGTTAGTTATGAATAAATAAAATTAAATTAAAATTAAAATTAAAATAAAAATTAAAATAAAAATAAAAATAAAAATTAATCACACGTCATTACTGATACAGTGCGAACTCATTTTTTATTGTTTGAAATCAATCCCCCCCCTTATCTACACATTTATAAATTAATGTATGTGCAATTTATTTCTTAGACTGTGGCATATTTGACCTTCTTTCCTTTAATATCTTGTATTCTTTCTTCCCTCCTTCATTAACTACTCAAAAATGCATCATCAGTGGTCACCTGTTGATAAGGATATGTTACCTTCAAACATAGATATCATCAATGTACTAAAAAATTCAAATTTGACCCCTTCTCAGAAGGTATCGGTGATTACAGAAATTAATAATAAAAACCAACCAACAAAGAGTACGCAAATTACACAAACTGCCTTTATTAACAAAATAAATACTAACATAAACATCACACTATTCATTCGTCACAGACTTATCACATGTGCCTTGTAAATTTTTCCGTCAAGGGGCTTGTCAAGCTGGTAATTCGTGTCCATTCTCTCATGAAATGAATTTAACGATTAAAAATCAACCATGTAAGTATTTTCAAAAGGGTAATTGTAAATTTGGTGTTAAATGTGCCTTGGCACATGTCTTACTTGATGGTAGGAAAATTACTCAAAAGTCAATTCCTTCAAATAATCATAATCATACTTATTCAAAAAGCAATAGTCCAAGCCAATCTGATGTCAATTATAGCGAACCAATCAATGTTAATGCTCAGTATAATTTAACTTCTAATCAATTAACTTATCCAGACCAATATCAATACCCAAATACTAACTGGCAAGCTTTAAATATGAATTCAAATTATTTCAATTCTTATAATTATAACAATAATAATAACAATAATAATTCATTCACCTCTCCAGCTTCTTATCCGATTGCTTATAATACCGCTCTGACATCACCAATTCAACCATCTTCAGCTGCATTAGCTACATCTCCCTTTAGTAATAGTTTAATTTGGGCAAATCTGAATGGTGATAATAACCCTAATATTACTAGTAGTCCAACCACAACAATGGCTAATACTAATCAAAAGACAGTTGGATCCTTGTCCTTTTCAAATTCAAACATTCCTAACAATATGTCAACTTCGGTCCCAACTTCATCTAATTCAATCTCCAATCCTAATTCAAGTTCTTTTTGTCAAATGTATAACAACTCCTCTTCGCAAATGCTATTTGCATCTCCAAATTTGTCAACTCAACCAACTACAGGTTTCAATTTTAGACCTGATTCAATTAGTAATATTACGGCAACTACAGACACAGATGATGATTCAATTCCTATTGACTCATTGGCTATAATTGATGAAGATAACACATCATCAAATGAGAATGACAATGAAGATGTTGATTTTATACCAAGTTTATTACAAGACTTATTAACACCACAAGAACTAATTAGAAGAAAATCTAGATCTTCCTTTGGTTCACAACATAATGTTATTTTAGGATTTTCTAATACAAGGGATAACTATAATTTGGTTGATGAAAACGTACCTTTTATTATGGACTAAAGTTAATGAGCTAATTAATTACATTGACGATTACTATTTTATTTTTGTTTTTTTATTGAATGTTACTTTGTTTTATCAGTTGGATCGTAGGGTTGGAAAAAAAAGTTCAATTCATTCATTATTTTTATTATTGGTATTGTTGTTTCTTATTGAATTTGATAATATTCAATATCGTCGTTATTTTATAAATTAAAAAAAAAACTTAGGGAGAAAAGAAAAAAAATTAGATATTCAATCAATTCAAGTTTGCATCTTATCTCAATCTTATTTACTTTTTACTTTTTGAATGCCTACATCATTTTTTGCGTTTTTTTTTTGTTATTCTGGGATATGCTTTTTTTATTTTTTTGTTTTTGGGAATTGAATCAAGAAGTTTTCTATCTTTTTTCCATTTTTTCGGGATTATCTTAAATCCACTTTTATACTTATCTTTTCTTATGTCTCTTCTTCCAGATTGTTAATGTGTTTTTATATAATTGTGTTTTAATTAAAAAAATTACTAAACGAGAAATTGATGTTCTTTTTTCTTTTAGTTTAGTCGAATGAATAATTAAATACTTAAACAATTATGTAAAACAAATACAATCGCAAAAATTAACGAAACATAAATATAATAAAAATGCAGAATACAAAAAATAATAAAAAGTGGGGAAAGGGGGGAGGGGGTGGAGTTTATGAATTTGTAATAAAAAACAAGCTTCATTTAAAATTTATAGTGTATAATTTAATCTGATTAGAAAATAAGCATGCAAGAAAAACAAAAAAAGAATATCTGTAATAAAATACAATTCTTAACGGAAATCAGTCTTACCAATACCTCTCTTACCACTGAATAAATGTTTAGGCATTTTAGTACCAATAACTCTATCACCTTCACCCTTCTTAGAGTTTCTGTTTCTTTCTCTTCTTTCCATTTTAACAATTCTTTCAGCCTTGGATCTAAGTTCACCATCATCAATACCATCATTCAATCTATCAGATTGGTTTAATGGTGTGATACCACCAGTTGTAATTTCATTTTCAATAGAACCACGCATGATATCAGAACCTTTAACATTAAGACCTTTCTTACTTCTACCTCTCTTTTCCTTTAATTTATCAGTATCATGACCGACAAGATACATATGATTTTCTAATTCACCAAAAGATTTAGTAATCTTAGATCTTGGCATAATTGCTCTATTATTTAAGTGTTTCTTTAATCTTGCATCATTAATCATCTTCTTTTGTTTATCTCTAATCCATCTTGCCTTCTCACGTATTGAATTGACTTCATCATCTTCATCATCCATGTCATTATCAGAATCATAGAAACCTTCCTTTTCTAATTGTTCTTCTTCTTCTTCTAATGCTTGTAATTTTAATGCAATATCAGGATCAAGGAAATCATAAACATTTTTACCATTTAAGATTTCTGGCATAACATCATTCTTCCAATCTTCATCATCTAATAAGTATTTCTCTTTCAGGTTGATATTGTAAACACCTGCACCACCATTTTCAATTTCAATATCTTTTGCTAATTTTCTTCTATTTGGATCATTAACATCATATTTCTTTAAGTGTTTAACAGCTTCAGGAATGAAAGCTTCTCTATCAATATCATCTCTTGCAACTGGTTTAGAAACATGAATTTTATTAAGAACATTATTAACTCTACCTGAACCCTTTAATTTTTGTTCAATTCTTGAAGTTAATAATTTTTCACATGCTTTGTTTCTAACTTGCATAACATTATCATCATTATAACATGAAGTTTGCATTATTTCAACACCCGGAATTTGTAACATTGAATTAATTAATTCTTGTCTTTCAGGATCTAAATCTTCAACTTTAATAATATCAGTTTTATTAATAACAACTAAAACTGATTTATTTGCAAATAATGGTTTAATTGAGTTAAATAATTTAACTTGAGATTCAATACTAAAACCACATTGTTCAGATAAATCCATAAAATACAAAACACAAGATCTTAAATGAGCAATTGCATAAATTGATTGCATTTCAATATTATTCATTTCTTCTGTTGGTCTATCTAAAATACCAGGAGTATCAATTGCTTGGAATCTTAAATATTTATAATCAAAATGACCAACATATAAAGATTTGGTTGTGAAAGCATAAGGTTGAACATCAACATCAGCTTTTGTTATACATTTTAAAAATGATGACTTACCAACATTTGGATAACCACAAATTAGTAAAGTTCTAGTGTTTGGATCAATAGATGGTAATCTACCAATATGTTGTCTAACTTGTTCTAAATATAATAAAGCATCTTTTAATTTTTTAACAATGGTAGCCATACGACCTAATGCAGCTCTCTTTAATTGTTTACATTGAAATAAAGATTGACCGAATTTTAATAAACGAACATAATCTCTTGAAACTTGTTCAACAAAAGTTTTAGCTCTAGAAACTGAACCAAGTGAAACTTTATAATGATTTTTTTCATATAATGTATCCATTAAATCTCTGTGAAATGGATGTAAATCGTTAATGTTTGGGAATCTTGATAAGATTTCATCAAATTTTTCAATAAAACCTTCAGCTGTAAATTTAACTTTTCTCATATAGAATGCTCTAATACGTTGAATTTGGAAACCTTGTCTAACAATGGTTGGAGTTTTTCTTTGAGTACGATTTAAGACAATGTCAAGCATGTCATTTGAATTCGGGACACTGGGAATATCCTTCCAAGTTAATTGCATTTTGATCTGTTTGATAAAACTGTTATTTTTTTATGATAAAGAAAAGACCTAAGAAGTTTCAAAAAAACAGATCAGTTTAATTAAAAGAAATTGAAAAGAAATTTCCTTAAAAATTTTTTTCAGAAAATAGTTTTTTTAAAAATTTTTTTGAAAAAAAAAAAATAAAAATATAAAAAAATAAAAAAATAAAAAGGAATTAAATTTTTCAAAAATTAAAAAAATTAGAAAAATAAAAATTCAAAAAGAATGAAAAAAAAAACACCATCGAGGCATCGACGCGTCGACAGGAATACCGAAAATAGAGTTTAGTTAGTTTCCTTCTCTTTGACAAAAATAGCCCACAATAGATTTAGCAAAAAAATTAGGTTTTATAACATGAGAAAATTGAGATTGGTTTCTATTGTTGGGACAGACTTTCCAGTTGCTGCAACGTAGCATCTCGTACGTCGAAAATCCTCGGTAGGTCTGGTTAATGGACAATCGGCTCCTCCTGGCCATTATCAATTACCACAGAAACAATACAACTACGTAAAAGAATATGAGAGGTCCATTTAGAGTTTATCTTTAATTATGGGATACCGGTTGTAAGGAAGACGGCCGGGAAAGGAGGGGAAGGAGGAAAGTCAAAAATGTATGGCATGCTATAAGTTTTACTTGGTTGGTGTCGGATCCACAAATGCACGATGTCTGCTTCCGACGTGATGTCGAAGGGGACCCACACCCTCGATTATGTACTCAACAGGATCTCCAAGGGGGCAGGGTTCCACACAGACCGTTTACAGACCAAGAATAGGCAACCATACTTCTCCGCTAAGGTCCCGCCGCTCTTGGGTCTCAACTGTTACGCACAGTGGTAAAATTGAAAATGTAGCCGATTGGTTGGCGAAGTTATTTCCTCCTCGTTTTTGCATTTACCCTCTCTTGCTAATTTACTGTAGACTCAGCAATCAGTTCCCTACTCCCTGCCTGGGAACTTACATCACAGTGACATACGCGTCCTAAAAAAAGTGCTGCAAGTACAAGGTCATTAGCAGATTCGTATAAAAGTCTGGGCAGAAGGTGTGTCCAATTTACAAATAGTGGGGGTCCGCACAGCACATTGCATAAAACAATAAGTCATCCTCGCTAGAAAAATTGTAAAAAATAAGTTTGGCACTTTGTAACAACCATATTTCTAATTTGTACACTGTAATTTAGTTTATAGAAGGAGAACCTGTATTGTTTTATTTTTCCTTTCATTGAAATTTACTCTCACCTTTCTCAATTTCAATAACAGTTTTTTTATTAGGTTACACTCACGCTTATCAACTTTTCAATTCTAGTTTTTCATTATTTGTATACCAATGCTACATCAATTATCCACTGAATGAATCAACAATTACCTCAAGAAAAATACGGTTTTTATTCTGAGTCAAACGGTTCACGATTATTGAATAATTCAATTACATCTGATGAGTATGTGCAAAAATCACAACCTCTAACAATCGATAATAACAACTACAATCCACCACGGGTTAGTACATCTTTAATTAGTCAAAATAATTGTGCTTACACAAATTCAAACAATAAATTTAATAACAGCAATGATAATAATAATTTAACACAGAAACAATATCAGACGTCGATAGCAACTTTGAATAATAATCAGATCCAACAACAACAACAACCTCAATTATCAATACCACCTCAAGGTCAACAAATTAAACTCTTATCACCGACTATATCTCAGCCTCAGCCTAATGTAAATATGAATTCAAACCTGAATAAATACTATCAATTAGAAAAACAGGCACAATCGCAACATTCCCAGCAACAGCCAATTGTAGCGCTACAGAGATCTTCCATCAACCAAGCTCAATATACACATTTACAGCAACCTTCGTTGGGACAACATCTACAACCACAACCACAACAACCATACTATCATATTGTTCAACCGTTAACATATGCACCTTTGGGTCAGAGTTATCCAGTAGATACGTTTACAACAAATTTACCCACTAATGAACAAAATCATCACCTACAGCATCACATGCCACATTATCAAAACCGACTGGACAATAAAAATATTAGTGCCTTCGATAATGATGAAAAGGGTTTTATAGAAAACGAAAAAGGTAATAATAATATAACCAATTTTCCAGCCTCCACAATTCCCTATGTGCCATCAGTAGTTCAACCTCATCACAATCATCATCATCATCGTCATCAACACCAACAGCAACCACAACACCAACAACACCAACAGCAACCACAACACCAACAACACCAACAACACCAACAACACCAACAACACCAACAACAAATAATTACTCCACAAATGCCGTTATTATCACCAATAACAATAAATCAACCCTTCAATAATATTAATACACATTCAAAATTCCAATATCCAATGGATAGTTATTATAGTTATCCAACTGGATTTAATAATTCAGAGTTTCCAAATGGTGAAAATACTTTTTCATCTGAACCACATGTTGTTTCAGGGGAATATAACACTTTGTTATCACCACCTTTTAATTCCAATGCAAACTTGGGATCTTCAATACCATATGACGCTCCAAAGAGAAGAAATACAATTGCAGGCAGTAACGATTCTATTTTAAAATTCCAAAATAAAGAAGATAGAATTTGTAAAATTTGCAACAAAAGATTTAACAGACCATCAGGTTTGAAAACTCATATGCATATTCATACAGGTGAAAAACCGTTTGTTTGTGAATGGTCGAATTGTGGCAAAAGATTTTCAGTTAGATCAAACATGGTTAGGCATTATAAAATACACCAGAAAAATGAGCTAACTTCAATACCAAGTTATGACCCTATTTTAAAAAAACAAGATGACAATAATAATGGTTATGATAAAAATGATAAAGATAGTGAAGAACTGAGACCAAAGGGCGAAACTGAAGAAAATCTCCATGTCAACTGATTTAAGTTTTGTTTTTCGTAGAATAAGTTCTCTAATATGATAGCAATATCATTAAACAATAGAAACGAAATCGATAAAGATATATTTACATTTAACTGGTATTTAATTATGGCAATTAATAAAGGAACAATAGTAATAATAATATAAAGATATTCTTTTTCACTTTTATAGATGACATTTTTTATTCAGCCAAATCAATGGTTAATATCAAGCACGGAATTATTATGTGTAATAATGCTAAGTGACGCATCGTTGAATGATCGATTTCTTCGTGGTTTTGCATAGAAGGGTCGTTTCGGACAAAGGGAAATGCTAAATTTTGGTAGCAAGTACCTTACACAAAGTGATTATTTAATTAGTAGCATTTAATTTTATTAGCAAGTTTTATATTTTATAGGCTATTAATTTGGTTCATGAATACATTAAGATATTCATTTTCATGGGATTTAATCCGGAAATGTTTTGTTCACTTTGCCTTTTTGATCCTATTCATATAAGTGCATTCAAGCAAGGGATCCCTTATTGAAAATTGTATATGAACCTAAACTATTTCATTGGTGAAAAATATAGCTTTCTTTAAACATACAGTAATCATTTATGTGCCACTGGTAATATTTCATTGTTGTTACTAAAAGGATCAAGCAAAGCAAAAGTAAATGCAATAACAATTTTTTTATAACATTTCTTCTTGGTGAAAAAACTCGTTCACCACTTGACTATCCATAAGAACTGATATGATTTTAATGACAACAAAGTCAAACAGTTCTAACTTAGTGGATCTGAATATTGTAAAGTACTACCCAAAGTCTGCCAAGTAAAATAGCAGCACCACTGTTTCTAATGCTCTTTTTTTTATAAAAATCAATTGCATTTAAAAATAATTAAATAGACTATTATATATATTCAAATTCATTCATTTCTATGCTATTAGTTATAATTCTCAGGTTTTAAACAATGGGTTGTATATTGGCAACCTTTTAATACCCTTTCTCCATTGGACTCTGTGTATATTACAGTTTAACTGTAAGCTTCCAATAAACCAACTAACAAAAACTAAATAGCAAATAGGCCCTTGCAGGCGTTTCTGTTGATAGTGTAAACAGTTTCCAAGCTAGTTGGACACAAATTCAAGAGTATGCCCTGTAATAAAAAGAAGAACTAAAAGGAAATTTGCAGTTAAAAATTGATCCCAAATGGCACCTTAATATCCTTTCAAATGAGGGAGTACTGGCATAGCCTACCAAATATGTCAGATTCTTCTCTATCTAGTTGTCGCTACCTCCAGAAATGCCAGGCAACTTACTAAACTCTCGAAGAATATGTGCCTGCACAGCATCTGTGCGAAAAAATAAACCCAGCACCTAAATTAATACCACGTAATGCACCAGCTAATCTAGCGGTTTTTTTTCTCAAGCTGTTTTTTACTGTTTTATTAAAGTTTTACAATTTTCAATTGCTGTCTTTCAGTCGGTAAAGAGCAAACGGCGGTAGTATTCCAATAAGTCAGTACCCTTCCAATTGACAGATAAAACTGAGTTGCATAATGGTTTACTACAATTTTTAATAAACCGATCTAATTATTTGCCAAGAAAATTGACTATTTTAAATTGGCAATAATATTCACCTGAAATTACTACTTTAAAATAATCAAATATTATTACATTTACTTACAATTCAAGAAAGCACTAAACAAGTGGATGATATTTAAAGCAGTGTTAAACTAAATCTTAAGCTTTGCTATCTTTGTTAAATAATATACATGACTACCCTCTTGCGCATAACAGGAAAATTCTTATCGAAGCCGTCGCATTGAAAACTTTTATGGTTTACCTTTATCTTTATTGTATAGAAGATATTTGTGCTGAACTTGAATTTTTCAATAAACCAATGTAGAAACCAGTCGATTCATTTTCGATAACGACATAGTTCCATATTGTTGCTTATTGTTGCTTAGTATGATGAGTTTTTTGAACAGGTTTCTCCATTCTGGTTGAAAATTGGAAATTTAATCCAGTAAGGCTTTAATAAGTAATATCTTGTGGGATTATCTAATGCTTTCTTGGTGAGTTTTTGAATGAATCAAAGTGATTAGCAACATATAAATAAATTTTGAAAAAAGATTAGCTTTACCTAGCAGGATTGTAACTATCAATATGTGGATTACGCAATTTATCTTTAAACTGCATTATTACTCAGAAATAGAAAATCAATGTACTTACTCGTGGATTCATCAGTTAAAATTAATGAGATCATTATTAAAATTTCAGATAATAACAGAAAGTAAGGAACTTCACGTTATAAACACATGCCAATTATAAGCAGTTCTGCAGTCAATACGGATGAATGTTGAGTGAAACTTCAGCTAGAAGACAAAAAGACTCTGCACCCATATTCAACATATTCATATATATATATAAGAAAGTTGTGTTACTTGTAGGCTATTACTTGGTTTCTCTTCTACCCCTTTTTAATTGGAGAAACTTTTTTGGAATCTTTTTTAATATATTAACTTCACTATGACCATAATTGTAATATTGACATAAATCTGTTTAGTTTCCCTATTTTTCGTACGAAATCACCGGAAATTCTGTGATTTCTACATCTACAATCTACAATTCATATTGTTGATGTGCTTAGGCTCGTATTTCTTTTGTTTGTTTTCTTGCGCCGATAGACGCCATTTTTCAACATTTCGCATTTTTTTCAATTTTCAGATCTCCCAGTTTGAAAATTAACATACATCTCCATTTTCCATTTTTTGGAACTGGACGAACAAAACTCTATTGTTGAATCTTCGAACATAATCACAAATACCACCAAACAATGGCTAGACTCAATTTCTTAGGGTTTGTTATTTCCCAAGGGAAAATGGATAAAACCATCAAAGTTCGTATTTTGCAAAAAAAATTTGATAAAAAAGTTCAAAAACATTTCCTTAAAAAGAAAGACTACTTAGTTCATGATGAAGGTAATATTTGTAAAGAAGGAGATTTAGTTAGAATTGAGCAAACAAGACCTTTAAGTTCTAGTAAATTCTTTGCTGTTGCTGAAATTAAGAAAAATCAAGGTCAACAATTTGAAACATATCAAAAGGAAGCAAAGATTAATGTTCGTAACGAAGAATCTGAAAAAATTAGTTTATTAAATAAAAAGAATGAATTATTTAATGGATATATTAACGATTCTTTATATAATGATTTGAATAGTCTTAAAGATTTAAGATTAAAGGATAATTTATCAGAAGAAGAAATTAATAGTATTAATGCAATAAAAGAAAAATACAACATTACATCAGTTTTCAATGACAGTACTAATGACAAACCAAATAAAGAACTTTTCACAACTTCAGTTAATGCATTATCAGATAAATTGGAATTATTATCAAATGATTTAAAAATCACAACAGTATTAAATGACTTATTAAAGGATGAATCAAAGGCAGATATTGTTAATCAAATATCTGAAAAATTGAACATTACTTCAGAAACAAAAAAGAATATTAAAAAGAATTTAATTAGAAAGTATTTAAAATCTGCACCAGCTGAAGAATTACAAAAATTAGGTTTACAAATTTAATTAAATTTCTGTTTTGTTTGTTTTTGTATCTTGTAAATAAATTTAAAAAATTTTATATAAACTAAAAAAAAGTTATATGTTTACCAGTATTATAAAAATCTTACATTAACTAGTTAATAATAATATTGGGTGTAGTTGTTTTTGTTTTTTTTTCCTCTCTTTTCTGTAGAAAAAAAATGTCTGAAAAAAAAAAATAAAAGAAAACTATAAGCAATGCAAAAAGATAATAATAAAAATATAAAAAGGATAAAGCTAAATATATGGGCCCACTAAATAAATAAAAACCATGAAATGAAATGAAAAACCTGATTATGAGACTAATGCAAATTACAATGAAAAATAAAATTCCAGAAAACTTAAATAAATGTTTGTATCTGTGTCTAAATATTATGAGTTGTTGATAATGGATTATTTTGATACGCAAAATTTAATAAATTATCCAAACCTTTTAATTTATTGTCAGTATTCATATTAGAATTATTGTCAAAGTTATTCGATATATTATTATTTAAGGTATTACTATCGCTTGATGTTATTAATGAACCAGATTGATAATAGTTATCAATTTCAATTTGTAATAAATTCTGAATCTTGAGGAAAGTATTATTATTTAACTCGTTAATTTTCCTGAAATCGTCTATCCAATTTTCATTAATTATTAATAACAGGTTTTGTTTCTTTTCACTTAAAAATTGAATGATTAAATTATTAAAAATTAGATTAAATTTTTCAATTGTTAAATTGTAAAAATATCTAAATTCAACTGCATTAAACTGTGGTAATTTGTATAAAATTTCTAATAATATTTTCTTTAAAAATGCAAGTGGTATAATCAAATCATTTTCAATAGGTGGTAAAAAATTTAATGAGTAATCTGATAATGATTGGAAAAATTCATTGACCAATGGCTTTACCCTTAAAAATGCATAATCTGAAACAGATTCAACTTTATATGGCAAATTTGATAAAATCGAATCAAGTTTTCTTTTCAACTCATTTATTGCATCATCGGATGTTATTATTGGAGATGCATTAATCAATTTATTAGTTAATTCCGGATTTTCTATAATTAAGTTATTAATTAAATCTTGTAGTTTTTCTTTACTTAGAGTTTCAAGTATTCTATTCAATGATAATTTTTGACCAAATATTTCATTTGGATTCCTTTGTCTTTTAATAATTCTATTTTTAATGTTGAAATTAGAATAGTTACTATTATTAGTAACATTATCATCATGTAATTTCCTTTTATTCATTGCCATCCTTTTAGGGACTGAAAATTTACCCTTACTTGGGCTTGGTGTTTCTGCAGAATATTGATTATGAAATGTGGATCCCATTTTAAAAGCAAGTAGTGTATGGATATAGTAATATGGACGATTAATAATAATAAAAAAGGGATGTTGGATGATTTTATGATGGGTAACAATTTCAAAGAAAAAAAATCCCACAGATTCTTATTCAAGATTGTGGAACTCAAATGTTGGCATTCCTCTGGAAATAAAAAGGAAAAAAATTAAAAAAAGAAATGAAGGAAGCGAGGTTCGAACTCGCGCGGACATACGCCCAACAGATCTTAAGTCTGCCGCCTTAGACCACTCGGCCATCCCTCCAATTGATGGAATGTAAATAAGTTTTCCGTACTTGCTTAATAGGAAACTAATTATTGAATCTTTGTAAGAAAACGAACTAAGATACAATTTACTAATATACTGTTATAGCAATCAACTATGCGCTGGTGGGCAACGTGGATTGACTAGTTATTGTTCAACTAAGCAACCCTTATTCGAAGCAATTATACAATCTAAATAAAAGTGGATTCACTGGTATTTATACACGTTTGCCCGCCGACATGGAATCACCCACTCGTCGAC
>JAJMSE010000123.1:0-13938 GCA_030558305.1 Pichia phayaonensis
ATACAGATACATGCATAACTTGGTTATAAAATAACGCATTGTTAATACATTCCGGTTGAACCGAAATGAGGAGATTTAATGAAGTAGAATCAATATTTAAAGGAATGAATATCCACTTATTAATTACTTAATTGTATAGAAAATTTATATAGTTCCTTTAATCAGTTCGTTACAATCCAATTTAAGGTTAACTACTAACTAAGTACTTAACCATTCAGACAACTTATTAAGAAATCGATTTCCTGTTAGATATTCTATTGCTTATCTATTACTATTTCACATAACTGATTACTATATTACAGTTAAGATTTATTTACTGATTTGATTTACATTTACTGCAGATCAAATATTTTTACACTCAACTCACTCATAACTAGTTTAAACTAAAGTATGTATATCGCTTAATGCAATAGGTTTCACTGCTAAAACATTTAATCCCATTTGAGAATATATTAATATGACATAAGCAAAGACACATTCAATATAGTACAAATGGTTACGGTATGGTAGGTATAGCGCGTGTCGACCTTAATATACGGTATGCAGGATATTAAGTATGCGCTACCATCTCAAGAAACTCCAATAAAATTAGGCAAAGAAAAACTGAATAGTCACGATCTTTATTCTTTGAAAAATACATATAATGATTACCGATAACATGGTAAAGGATTTTTGAAAACCTTTTTCCGGCGGTCAATGTTCAGGTCATAAACTGAATTGCCATTTGCTTGAAATAAAGTTGTAATAATCAATACCAATTACAATTTCATATAATGAACCAATTCTGGAGTTAAAATAATCTTTGTAAACTGATTCGTCTACAGGTATTTCTACAATTCTATTTGCAAATTCTACCAGTTGATCCAAACCAATAATGTGATTATTTTGCTGGATAAAAAAATTGATCACAAAGGTGAAAAAGCAACTGCTGAATGAAAATTAATAAACCTTAGAGCATTTTGGGTTTCTTTCAATATTTGAGGGATTTATTTTACTATAAAACGTCGAAGTGTCCACAAATCGCAAATCCTCTGCCAGTATAGTTGTAAGGTTTGACCTTTTGGTCATAATTATGTTATCGTTTAATTTACACACTAAGATACAATTAAATCGAAGAAACTGTGGTGTGATTCCATTGTAATTTGTCAGTGGCATTCTGTCTTTTAATACAGTGGGGACAGTCTACATAAACAAAAATTGTGGGTGGTATATTTCTTGCAATTATTTAGTAAAAAAAGGAAGCAATGCACAGTATCATCCACAATCTGTACTATAGACTACTAACAAAAAACGTTAAAAGATGTTCCACACCACAAAATTGAAACTTGTTGTGGAGATTTTTTCAAAACTAGCTTTGCATGGCATTGTCAAAAATCTTAAAATTGCAGCACTCGGAAATAGCTCACATCTGTTACAATGAAGTTGTTATATCTATTGAGGATGGGTTTGTGAACAAAATCGAGCAAATAAACTAAAGATAAAATTTTTAACTCCCAAATATAGACAAGTCATAGTTCGATAGCTTTTGAGAGAGACAATAAGATTAATAAATTAAACAATTTTATAAAATTTGAATTTATTATAAAATAAAGTTAAATAAAATAAAATGTTTATAAAAATAATACAATAACGGTTGAAACACTGAAATCAGTTAAAATTTGGTTTATAATGAAGTAATCATTTTTGATGGTAAATACTTAAGCAATTGTACAAATACAAGTATTCCAATTAATACGTGCGTATGCTTCTGCTAAGGATTCGTAATCAGCATTATCGATAATTTCTTGGTTTTGAGCTGCAACAGTCTTGGAGTTCATTTTTTATTTGGTGTTTATTTGTTTGTTTGATGGAGAACAGATACTTCTGATGAAGAACTTTCATCAAAGCTAGGATTAACTGCTAATTTATAACAATTTGGCTTCATAACGAAGTTTTGTAGTTAGTTGAGTCCAGCGATCAAACGATAATTTGACACTGTATGGGCAATAAAGAATGTAGACAATCAACCTATTCATATGTCCCAAATAGGCAATATTTGAATCATGTTACTTCTCAAATAATTTCGCATTAAAAAAAGATAGCATTTTTTTTTCACAGATATATCGGTAATGGTACAAGATTCCTATTTTGTACCACTATTTGATATGCTTCATAATTCGTATTTTTTTTTGAGAAATTGATACATCATTTAAAATTTTACTTGCTGTTTCACAATAAGTTTGGAACCAGAACCACAGGCTTTAATTTTCTTTCTTCTTTTTCTTCTTTTAGAAGGCTTAATGTAGTATTAACAAACAAAATTCGATTTTTGAATGCATGTGTCATTATTTCAATTTAGCAGGCTAGGGAAATTTTATACATATTTGGAAATATGATTGATTCTGTTTGAAAATTACAGCGTCCCATAGTTTGCTACTTGTGTCAAAATGAATTTCAAATAAATTGATGGCTATTTCTTTATCTGGATGATAGATCGTACACACCTAGTGTTAGTTTGAAACCTTCTGGTGTACCTTTGTGGTACCTAACACAAAAGGAGCCCTATAGGTACAAATGCAATCATATAAATCACGTGAAATTGCTCAACAATATTACCGAAGGTCTCGATATCACATGCCTTCCAGCCGACGGAAGGGTCCCAAATAATCCCTCAAAAATTACCGTTGTAGGGATTCGTAAGTTTTTTTTTCCACACTTCCACATTTCTACACTTTTCATTTTTGAAAATTTTCAGATAACAACGATTGTTCCTATAACTAATGGTCATATTGTTTTGTTTATTATATCGATCAATTCCACCTACTTGAATTCTTTTTCCATTTTTTTTTATTTTATACCTGTGTAAAAAAAAAGACATTGATCACTCTTAAATCAATAAAATGAGCAGTGGATCGGATTCGAATGATGTTCTACCAGATACTGATAATTCAGATCAAGTTTCAACTTTCTCAAAGGGTAACATTGGAAGTGAACATGTTTTAACTCATGTCAAATCATTTGATGGTAATATTATTGATGTTACTGGTGATGTGGATGAGGCCATGGCGTATGCCATTGAAGCTGAACATGAACATGTTGAATTAACTCCAGAAGAAGAAAGAAAACTTTTATGGAAAATTGATCTTTTCTTATTACCTTTAATTTGTTTATTATATGCAATTCAATTTATGGATAAAGTTTCAACTGGTTATGCAGCAGTTATGGGTTTACGTAAATATTATCATATGCACGGTGACCAGTATTCTTGGTGTGGTTCAGCATTCTATTTGGGCTATCTGATTTTTGAATTCCCAATGAGTTTGGCCTTACAAAAATTTCCAGTTTCCAAATTTGTTTCACTTAATATTATTTTATGGGGTTTGATTATTTGTTTACATTCTGTCCCAGCAAATTATGCAGGTTTTATCACTTTGAGAACTATTTTAGGTGTTCTTGAATCTGCTGTTACCCCAGCAATGGTTATTATTACTGGCCAATGGTATAAAGCAGAAGAACAATTTATCAGAACTAGTATTTGGTTTTCATGTAATGGTTTAGGTATTATTATGGGTAGTTCCATTGCTTATGGTTTAGCAACACGACCAGATTCATATTCAATGGAAGCTTGGAAAGTTTTGTTCATTGTTATTGGTTGTATGACAATTTCAGTTGGATTTATGTTTATCTTACATATACCTGATTTACCTGTTAAAGCCTGGTTTTTAAAACCACATGAAAGAAAACAAGTTGTTTTAAGAATTAAATCAAATCAACAAGGTTTTGGTAATAAAACTTTCAAACTACATCAATTTAAGGAAGCAATTTTAGATATTAATACTTGGATCTTCTTTTTCTTCTCTATTGCATTCCAAGTTCCAAATGGTGCTTTAACTAATTTTGCAGCTATTTTATTAAGTGAAACTTTTGGGTACTCAGCAACAAAATCTTTACTGATGAATATGGTTGCAGGTGCAGTTGTCTTTGCCGGTGTCATATTACTTTGTTCAACAAATGTCTTCTTTAAACACAAATTGGGAATTGCCTCAGTCGTCGTTTTATTTAGTTTAATTGCCTCCTGTATGCTTGCATTCCCAATGCAAAGCCCACATGCAAGATTAGCAGGGTATTATCTTTACAACCTTTGTCCAGTTGGTATGATTTGTTGTTTATCTTGTTTTACTTCAAATGTTGCAGGTCATACCAAGAAGGTTACTGTCAATGCACTTTATTTAATTGGTTATTCAGTTGGTAATTTAATTGGTCCGCAAACATTCATTGCAGCTCAAGCCCCAAGATATAGAGGTGGCCAGATTGCCATGGTTGTCTGTTTAGCTGTTTCATCAATATTAATCTCTTGGATTTATTACAATTACTGGGCTGAAAATAAAAGAAGAGATCAACTAATGGCAGAAGGCAAATTAGAAATTCCACATATTGAAAACTTTGAATTTGCTGATTTAACTGATAAAGAAAACGTTTTCTTTAGATATACACTTTAATCATCAGGAACATTTTATAGATTTTACTTTTCCTATGTTTTCCCTAGAGGATAACATAATCCTTTTATACAATTTTAATGCTAATAACTAGTATATAATAATTTTAGAATTTATCAAAAAGCATCAAATGGTGTAAAGCAAATTATCCCTACATTTGTAAATCAAATCGGATATTTTCTTTTTTTTATATATAATCTGATCATAACCAAAGGATGGCTTGTTACGCTATATCAGAAATTATTATGTTCACAATTCAAAGTTCAACTAAATCCTTTTTTTATTTACTACGTTAAGTAGCTCCAAATGATTTAACTTTAAGTGACAGGAAATTCTAAAAGCGTCTATGGTTTATTTAAACTTGGTTATGGATTGCTATTGATCCGTAATTATTAAAATATATCCATAATAAATCAATTCACATTCTTGTATGTAGATCTTTATTTGCTTATTGTCCACAAAAAAACTATATCACAACCATGGCTTTGGTTATACCAACACCAAAAATTACAGAATATCTACTCAATACAAGTTAAGATGGTACATCTTAATCAAAGAGATTAGCGACTATTAACGCTGAATCTTCACAGACTCCGTCATCAGGGAAATAGAATATAAATGATAGCCGTTGTTGAGGTCCATCAAATCATATGTAATGTAGTTTTTTTTGTTACAGAGTTTAACACAAGATGACTTAGTGGGTAATTGTTAATTCGCATTATTCTTTTCCCTGTATTGCTTGTCCCAATTCATGTACTGGCAACGTTTCCAATTAGGAATTTTATTACGGAAAACAAACTTATTCTTCAAATTATCCCATTTCCATTCACAAAAATCTTTCTTATGGTGACCACCACATTTAGTGCACCACATACTACCCTTTAGAATAAAAACATCTTCTGGCTTTGGGTAAAAATTATCCTTTCCTCTTGACAGAAATTCAAAGTTCACCCATTCCATGTGTCTAGGATTTTTCTTCTTCTCTCTTCCATCAACTCTATCCTCGTTATTCAAATCAGGGGCTTTTCTTTTCTTATTATTTGTTGCATATAACAAGTCTTGTAAGTTGGCATATTAGAATCGATCATAGCTTAGTTCAACACCATCAACTTCTTTTTGCCAAAACTTTTCGAAATCAGGATTAAAAGGATTTTGAAGACATATTGCTGTGTTTATGGCTTCAACCTAGTTTTCAACGAAACAACCTCTAGATGAATCTGGTAAACCCTTAACATAAATAAAACCCCATAATATACCTGCAAGTGTATCAAAGTGAATACTCGCTGTACGTTGTTTCCATTCTTCAGCAAAATTATAGTAACTGTTTACCTATTCTGAAATATTCCTGTGGTAGATAGTTTTTTTGAATTTGAAGAAATAGTCGCCTGGAACCAAATCTAATATTTTAGCAGCCCTTAGATTCATTTGAATACTTTCGTTTGACACTGGAACGTTTGTAAAAATAAGGAGCTTAGCAGCCAAATGAAATTCATTGACTTGTTTAACCTCATCACCTGCTTTAAGTTGTGTTGCTATTTGTTTGACTAGTTCCATTAATTTGTTTAATTTACCAACTGAATATAACATCTTTTGAAAACCACCTAATTGGGAGCATTTGTCCCAATCTTTCTCAGCTGCCTGAATCAGACCAATTTTATTGACGTCCTTCTTAGGAGTCTTCCCATTCCCATTAATTTTAACGTATGTGCCATGTAGACCATACCTGTGAAGGTCAGCAACTTGAGAAACTTGAACATATTTAATCAGAACATTCTTAGCAACAGGTGCTACATTTGACATTTTGACGTAGTCAACCAACTTGTCAAGGTAATCATTAACCAACATATTCTTTCTGTAATACAACTCGTTAGTTTTATCCTTACAGAGTAAATCTCAATCAACTAAATAGCCATTTTTCTTTTGTATTTCAAGAATATTCTCTATAACTTCATCAGGATCCTCTTCAACATATCCAATATCATAGCCATCATCTGAATCATTAACAGTCATGATAATATCTCCAACTTCTAATGATTTATCACCTGTGGATCCATTAGTTACAGTTGCGTTTGTGTCAACTAAATCAGCGCTTTAAAAAATTTTTGACTGTATATTTTCATTCTTTTAAATGTAAATTAATCAATAAATATATTGATAATTCTCGTACCTAGAATTATTGTACAAAAAAATGTATTACGTAAACACGAACGACATTAAATTAGTTGTATTATATTCTCTGAAAGTTATTGTTAATTCCTATAACTCCTTCAATTAATTATTAATTTGCCCCATATTTTACATAAAGATAAAAATACATATTTTAAATCCAGCTGATTCATTCTTTAACAAAAAACATTACTGAAATGGGGTCAGGTTTTAGTATTTTGGAAGTATCTATTAAATTATTGAAAATTTTAAATTATTTTGCAAATGCTGAAATTTCTCGAAATAGTGAAATAATTACCTAAAAAAGGGGAAAATTCGCATAATATCGCCCATTATCGGTCTCGCAAATCGGGTATTATGAGACTTAAGACAAAAATGAAATAACGTGCTACATCTATATACTATCGGAGTATTTGAGACTATTTAGTTGTTGAAAGTAATCATGAGACTTCCTAAAAGTAGTGGAATATTGTTGTGTAACTTATTCTTTTACTTTCTTGTTAAAGGTTAATAAAAAGCTAAATTAGTATGCTGTCTTTAAAATTAAAACAGAGTTGAAAAAATCGTCTTAAACCAACTAAAACATTAATATTTATATAGTTTATAGGGGGTAAATTTTATGCAAAATAGTGAAAATATACTTGTACAATATCAAATATTTATACAATGAGCAAATAAAAGTGGAAGTACAGTAAAACCAGAATAAGTGTATTTTTGAGAGTAAAGTATTTTCTTCTTATGTCAAAATTGAAAGTCATGCAATTTCATATATGAGATTACATAAATCAAAAGCTTATGGACCACTGGATCCACCGACGTAAGAATGATTCATCAATGATTATCATTAGACTGGAATATCAAAAATAATAAAAGGGTGAGGTAATAAAGTAAAGCTGTGAACAGTGTAGTGAGCAAAAAATTGGAAACAAAGTACAAGATATAACCTTAATTAACTACAACTTGACCGATTAAAACGATATTCAAAAATGTGTATGTATTAACTCGGTTTTAAATTTTGAGATTCAACTTAGCGTTCCTAATGTTATATCACATCACGTTTAATATACCTCGGATATAACAGTAAAATCAAGATGAACAGTTCACTGATTCTTGTTCTTTGAAAAACAATAATAAACAACGGAAGCCTATATTTTTTATTCAAACTTCTTATAATCACTTTTTTCTTGATTTATATTTTCAAGATTTGAATTCAAAACATAATCATTCTATAATTTTTTTCTTATCAGAGTAACCTCAAAAGCTTTATTGTATGTTAATAAAATAAACTTATAAATCAATCAAATCCTTCAAATTAAGGTAAGTACCAAAAAATCTTTAATTGAACTCCCTAAACCATCGTAAATATTAATAAAATTTGATGAACAAAAAATAAACTTACCTTGATCAATATAAGAGAAACCAAATTATAACCCTAAAAGTTGAGTTGAATTGAAAAATGACTTCTTAAATTCTCTTCATAAATTATAAAATGTTAAAAAAATCAACACGTAGTCCATCTAGGAATATATTGCTTTCTTTCTTAACTGGGTCATTAAAGTGATTGAATATTCAAGGTATTTTGTTGAAATCATAATAGTAAGATTGAAAACTAGTTTATTGGCATCAAAATTTTGTGTCGAAATAATTTATATAAAAAATATTGACCATTCTTTTTAATTATTATGAATTATTCAAATACAGGAAGAACTCAGAAAAATTACCCTTCAGGAATTTGACCAAAATCAAGAAGTGAACAGTGTATTTCATGGATTTTTTTCAAAACCATTTGGAAAAGTGTAAACTTTCAAAGAATCGGCTAAAAATCAAATATTTCCTCGTCGGAACTCGGGAGTGCAAAAAAAAATTGAAATTTGCTTTTCACACAGCTTTTTGCTTGTTAACCATTTGTTGTTTACATTTTTCGTGGTTTGTAAAGTAAACAACCACTATGATGATGTTATACCAGCAATACCGACATAAGGAGAATAGTGTCATTTGAATGATAACAACGCTTTAGGTAGATTGATAATAATTGAATTGATGAAAATTTTCTATAGTTGGTCGAGTTTCAACTATTAAGAAACAAAGTAACATCCTTTTAAACTTTAGTTTGTACCTGTTGGTCTCGCAGTTATAGAAATACTGTTTTTAAATCAATGGTTGCAATCAAAAAAGATAAAGGTGCAAAATCAAATGTTACTGATAACTTAGTTACTGATTCAAAAGATTTCAAATTCCATTAAAGTTAATACTGCTTACGAACAAGCAACATTGTTACAAATTTTGTTATGTTTGATTTGACATGCTATCTTTAGAGACATAGTTTCAATAATGCAAACGTTATTTATATATCGATAAATTTTCAGGATTGTTGCCACAGAAAGAAAAATTTACATCCTTTTGTGTTTACAAACTTTTGTCAATTTGATGATCTTTATACAATGCATGATAATAATTCCATGGATAAATAGTTTAACAAAGGAATTGAAGTGGCAATCATGTGTCCAGTTTTACCACATACAACTGAAGGAGTTGGAAAAAACATTGAGTGTTCTTAAAATTAATCATTTAGCTGCCAAGACTGACTGTTATTACGTATGGTTTAAATTATTGAATAACATTACAAAAGAATTGGAAGTTATTGAAACTTATATTCCTGATATCATGAAGTTATCAATCTTTATCGTCATCTCTAATTTACCTATACCAGATGTGGTCAGTTTTATGAAAGCAATTGAAAGTTATAATTTTGAAGACAAAGAAAAGGCAAAGAAATTCAACATCAGAGAAGTTTATTATGCCCACAAGGTATTTAAAAATGAAAAAGTAACATTCTGGTCCGGTAACGAAGAAGTTAATGCTATCCATGCAAGGAAAAATTCTAAATGTTTCAAGTGTGGCAAACTTGGCCACATTAAAAGAAACTGCAAAGTCAAGATGTTTGAAACAAGAAAGGAAGAAACCTATGCGATTATTGGTTCATTAAATGGAAGCGACATTGTAAATATGATTATCGGTGAAAATGATCAGGATTATATTGTTGGTGATGAAGATGATATGGATTTACGCATCTCTGATGTTGAATACTTAAGTGAAGCTGAGACCAAAATTAAATATGAGTTCGATGAAGAATTCCTCAATTTCTTCATCAAACTCATGATGGAGGTGGGTATGAAAAAACGACTTATATTCAATAAAAATCAATGAATTAA
Source organism: Pichia phayaonensis (assembly GCA_030558305.1). Lineage (NCBI taxonomy): Eukaryota > Fungi > Ascomycota > Pichiomycetes > Pichiales > Pichiaceae > Pichia > Pichia phayaonensis. The sequence continues at coordinate 9,854 of JAJMSE010000123.1, forward strand.
AACAATTAGGATCATTTGTCAAAGATAATGCGATATGTTCAATCAAAGCAACAACAAGAGCATGCATATCTATCAAACTTAATAGAATTAAATTCCATAGGATTTATGTGAAGACAATGAAATTTAAAGTTTTTAAATTGGTAAATTAGCAAGCAAATTTGTCATTATTTTGGAACGTTTTTCAATTGCATTCTATAATCGCACGCATATGGTTGGTGACAAGAAACCATAATATATTTGGATGTTGTGGTGAATAATGAATAAAGAAAATATATGTATTTGAGATGAAACCTTTGCATTTATTTTATACTGGGCCCTAATCACGAGCAGCTTTTACCTACATTTTACTATAGTTTAAAAATGTTAGTTACTGGCCAGAGATTTATGTAAATTTTTATAACATCTATTTAAAATATAAATTATAACTATGGTTTCCTGAAAATCCATTGTATTTTGTCTTTTGAGTGTCTACAAAAACACTTAAACATGAAAATATCAAGTCTCACCAAAATTCTCAATGTTTTGTTTACATCTTTTCTTTCTCCTCCTTCCCTCTTCTCTATTTTTATTCCTTCATAACTGCCCAACACAATTTACGAACACACTTGTGATCATCTGAAATCACTTAATTTGGGGGTCAGCGCTGCAGTTATATGAAATAAATTTATAAATGAATTGAACTAAAGAACGCATCCTTACAATTAAGCAATTTTGTTTCAGAGAAGAGAACCATGTGCAATTTTTTTGGTTGTGCTCTGTTAGCCAAATAAGTTGTTTATTACAGTTATAAAACACTTAAGAAACATAGAACAACCATTAGAGCAATTAAAACACCACGATTTCAATAAATACAGGTTATTCTTCAATTTTGTTCTAAATGCTTATATTTGACAGGGAGATGTTTAGAATACGGAAAGATATTATATTTAATAATATACTAGGGTTAAATTCCATTAATAACACAACCTTAACCCGTATGCCTATGAATTAACTATGTATTTTCAATATAAATGTTCAGTTTATCATTATGATAGACCATCGTCATTATGTTGATATTTTGAGGCTAGTCTTAGGATTCCATTTCAAATACACTTTTGTATTGTTTTCTTTTAACAAGACCATCAAGACATTTGAAATCCCAAGGATATCAAATTATTTATAATATTACTAAGGATGTTTGAGTTATGAAATTGCTATATTAATATTTGCAATATGTGAACCATACTTTATTTAATATGTATCTTCTGTTTTCATTTAGGTGATTATTTGATTCAAACTTATTGCTGATTTCATTCAATACACCTTAACTATAGTATCATTGTTTTATTAGGCAAGGCAATAAATATAATATTGTTTTTCTTTATGATTGTTATTAGTCACATTCTTTCTTTACTAGAAATATCAATCAAAGGTTAATGACTAAATTTAATGTTATTTTAATCTTTATATTCCATACAAACGGTTTTACAATAATTAATAAAGAACATATGAAGATTATCAATGATTATCAATTAAAATATAAAATTAATATTCTTCTAATGGGTTAGAAATTTTAGACCAGTAAGCACTATAAAAATTGAAAAAAATATGTTTTTTGTTTAGAGTTAATGCAAAACTTCATATGATTGTTATCAAATAATATATTATGTCCTACCAGAATGTTATTTATATTATTAAAGAACCATCTAATAAAATTAACTATATTATCTGGTTTATGGTATTTCAAAAATTTAAATATTGATTTTTACTTTTAATGTGTTAGTTGCTTTACAATGTTATATCCAAATTTTATGATGTAATAGAATAATGAATTATTTTAGTTTTATTTAAAATGTGACTTCTGAATTATAGCAAGTTCTTTCAACTAACTTGTTTTGCACGCAAGTATTATAAAAGTTTGTTTCCGAGGTTGGAATTAATCAATAAATATTTGATAGATTATGATTTTGATTATGAAGATTGTATCTGGTTTTTTGAAATGATAAATTTCTTCTTTGCAAAGGTTTATTTACAGACTCAATTAAATGGGATATTTAGTTCATCAAACAAATAAAAGTAGAAGTAGAAGTAGAAGTAGAAATAGAAATAGAAATAGAAATAGAAATAGAAATAGAAATAGAAATAGAAATACAAATAGATAAGCAACAGCATAAACAACATAGAAGATAATGAATAAAAATTAGTAATGTGGTCTTGAGTTATAAGTTTTTTCAGGTAAAAGAGACAGTTTTCATATGAAATTAATTATTATAATTATCAACTATAATTATTATTTTTAATTATTAGACAATCATAAATTCCATGATTCTGGTAAACAATATACAATTGATATAATACGATCTTTAAAACGAAATGTGTAATTTCAAATCTACATTTTTACATATTTTTATAAAATTTTATATATTTTTATGTACTTTTTGCTCAACCTGCTATTGGAAATCTCATTCTCGAAATCTATCCGATATGCGAAAATATTTTTGCGAAAACTCAAGCGAAATTGTAAAAAAATAGTTTTTTTGCAATGGCCTAAAAAGTTTTTGTTTTTGGCAAAATACTATTTTTGTTCTTCGTTCGTATTTATTCCAAATTGATTTAATATTTACTAATTTTTTATTTATTTTAAACCATTTTGTTTCAAAATGATATGCCGAAATCATTTTAGTATTTAGGATTAAATATCATTACTTGAGCTAAATTTCATATTTGTTTGTTTTAGAAATTTAATTGTTTACATTCATTATATCTACCAATATTTTGAACAAATTTAGGAGATGAAGTTGTATCATCTCTAGTTTACTTGTCAAAAAAGGACCAATCACTAATGCTTTAGGAAAAATCAGATTTTGCTTTGGAAGGCTTAGAAAAATAATGTAAAGACTTTAGCTTCCTAAAAAAGACAACACTAAGTAATTCAATTTATTACCATCAAGATCTGTTAACTACAGAAACAACTGTTCAATACATATATATACAATTGTTTATTATGCTGAATTTAAAATTTATTATTAATTTTATTATTAATTTTATTATTAATTTTATTTGTCAAAACAATGTTAATAAATTGAGTTCATCCAAATTTGCAATGAAGTTTCAATAGCATTACTACAAAAAAGCTAATGCATAATGTTGACAAGTTTACAAGTTTAAAAGCTGAATAAAAAGTATGCAGAGGGAAGATTCACAAAAAATTTAACCATTTTCAGATTCTCGACCAACACTTATAAAATTTTACAATTCCCAAACTGTTTGTTTACAGTTTACAGTTCAAAGTTTTTCTTTTACTAATTTAATAACCACACACAAAGGAGCTTATTGACCATTGCTCGTAACAACGTACCATCAGGACAATGGTACATTTATTCTTTATTGGAAACCATTTCACTGTGCATAAAAACTACATGATGATATAATGCATTTGTTTACTTTAGACAATTTGGAATAGAAATGACCAACATTCATTTAATTGTTCACTTTTTTATCCATATTAATATAATCCCCATATAGAAACACACACTCAACATGCAAATATGGTTATAGAATAGAAAGGAATTATTTTGGATCAATTTTTCTTGGATTTTTTGCTATATTTGATAAGAATTGAAATATTTGGTTACTCAAGCTGTAAACTTTAAAACCAAAGTAATTATTGTTTTATTATAAAACACTTAACACAAAATGCATGCAAACAAGTGAAACAGATAGTTTGGTGACTTTAATTGAAAAGTTGGAGTAATATTGGTTCAGTTTTACAAACGGTGTATTTTAGGAAACTGTTCTATTTTCATACGTTTTACTACAAATAAGATTTATGTAGACACTAAATTGTGCAAAGGAAGTGCATGCTAAATTTATACATGTTGAATTACTTGAATTGATAGATTTATTCGGAACAGCTGAAAAAAAGATTATTTCTAATATTCATATGTTTTTCAATTTGGAACCAATAAATGCAGATGATAAATGTTTAGAATGTTAAATCACCATCAAGGAACATCATTAGTCGCTGCTTTATTTATTTTATGAGGAATTAACTATGTCTAGACAAAAACTTATTAATTTTGAGTTATTTTGAGAATTAATTACTC
>JAJMSE010000124.1:0-13903 GCA_030558305.1 Pichia phayaonensis
TAGAACAGAAGTTAAAGAATAGTCGACGAGTGGGTGATTCCATGTCGGCGGGCAAACGTGTATAAATACCAGTGAATCCACTTTTATTTAGATTGTATAATTGCTTCGAATAAGGGTTGCTCAGTTGAACAATAACTAATCAATCCACGTTGCCTACCAGCGCATAGTTGATTGCTATAACAGTATATTAGTAAATTATATTTTAGTTCGTTTTCTTACAAAGATTCAACCAAATATGGAAAACATTATTTACAAAAATGTACACGTCCCAGTGTCCGAGTGGTTAAGGAGCCGCCCTGCTAAGGCGGTGGGCTCTGCCTGCGCAGGTTCGAATCCTGTCTGTGACGTATTTTTTTGCACACCGAAGAGATCCTCATTTTTTTGAAAAATAATGATTACATCTTGTGAGCCATACAACATATAGTTGTATCGTGTGATGATTTTTTTAAAACACTAATTAAATTATAAATGGGGAAGTTTGGAATTACTTAGGTAAGACATCATTAAAAGAAGGAAAGAAAGCAAAGCAACGGAAAGCAAAAAGGAAAGCACTCGTAAATGGTAGATAGTGAAGCAAGTAGAATGTTTGCTTGTTGTATCGTTTTGAGAACTAGTAATTAACATGAACCAATTTTCTGACTAATTTCCAATCATCTCGGTCAGCAAAGTCAAGGACCAAAATACCACAATTTTTGGTATAATGGTTATCTATATTAAACTTTCTAATTGCCTTATCAACTTTTGAGGGCCATAAATGTTTATGAAAATAATTTGCTCCTGAACAAAAATTAATAAACAATTTTGGCGGTGATTGTGATACTATTGAAGGTTGTGATTGTGGTTGTAATTGTTGGATTAGTTGGTTCGGAGTAGTTGATATTGATACGTGTCTTGTTGTTTTAAAATAATAGGAATTTGTTGATGATGCAGAGGTAACTGAAAATTGATCATTATCTGGATATGTATCGTTGGCTGAATCAAATGAATTAATTGAGGAATTTGAAGATGACAAACTTACATTTGGACGATGATAGTCTTTTGCTTTATCAATCATACCTTTGATCAAATCAGCCTTTTTATTTAAATCATCAACTGATTTAATATCAGAAAAATCCTGCACACAAACTGAATCATCATTATAAATGTGATTTTCTAAATTCCATACGGCTGGTATACCAAACTTTTTATATGTACCACTTGGAATGACTGGAAATCGTCTTAATAAAATCGCCTTACCTCTTGCATATCTTAATGTTGGAATCTGATCATTTAAATACCAACGATTTCTATTATGTGCAATATATTTTTGAAATAAAACTTTTGCGAATTCGTCAGTTTTGGGATTCCAATTAAGCATTGTATTTTCCAATTTAATTGAAATAAGAACTGTTTCTGATGGATTTAGCTCTAAAAATGTATAGACTTCATTAAGAATATTTTTGAATTTGTAACTACCACTTAACTTAACCGGGAATTTACCATGAACTACCATTAAATCATTAACCAACTCACCTCTCGTCATGTAATCTTTCGATAAACGTACATCTAAAAAACGAACACCATTTTTAAGTTGGTTCAATATTGACTGTCCCTGACATCGTACAGATGGAGCAGATAGTTTGAAAAAAGCGGCCGAGTTGTGAGTGCCTGGTATAGAAAGTGTGGAAATATGTGTGTTATCAGGGATGGCTTGCATCCATCGTGAATAATTTATATCTGTCATGATCTACTGAGTGTACTAACAGTCTAAAGAAAGAAAGAGTAAGCAAGGATAAAAAGAAAGAAAATGTACACAAGTGGAAAATGTTGTCATTAGGGGTGAAGAGTTCTCCACTGTCATCTTCCAATCGGAACATTTTCCTTAGCGTACTCCGAACGGGAGTGGGCTTTTTTTTACTGTTTTAGGCAGTTAGCTACACACTGTACACATAAAGAGGGTCTTCCCCTGGGACAAGGGAAGAGAATGCATTGCTCTCTTCACAACGGAAACCCATTTCTTCAAGAAGTTGCACAAAACGGGTGTTGGTAGGGGAGACACGGACAACACACTGTGAGAGATGTCTTTTAGGAAGGATGTCTAATGCATGTTGTACAAGTGTTTTTTCGACGCCGTGATCCCAGCTGTAGGAGTCAAGCACTTTCAAAATGGTGATATTGAGGGCAACAGGTGCCTTGTTGACCACCGGTTGCAAGACAATGAGTCCAACTGGAACTTCACTGAAATATGCATATTTGGCCAAATCTCCGCTGTCTTTGCACTGTTCGATGTATTGTTGAGGATACTCGGTTGGTGCCGTGATCATGTTGAAGATACCAAGATTGTTGACCGTGAGGTTGTCGACGTTGATAGCAACTTGTTTGGACATGGTGATGGTGGTAGTGGTGATGGTTTGTAGCAGCAAAAGAGCTGGAAAATAGAGCAGGACTTTACCAAGATGGCACACAATAAGTGAAAATCGTCCACTCATGCTGAATGCGAGACCAACTATTAAACGTGTTTTCTATGTGTGTCTTCCATGGTGATTGGGCCACGAGTTCCTGGTTCTTACGGTTAAGAGCTGTGTCTATTAATTACACATATGTTCTACAAACTATGCTTAACTTTGTCTAACTTTTTTTGTTCAATTGGAAAATTTAGGATCAGGAATAAGTGTCCCCACAAAAGGATATTTACCCTTGAACATATTTTCCCAGTTATCCAAACTTTTCAATTCATCTTCAGTTAGTCCACTTAAATCATCAATTGGTTCGTCCCATCTTTTTATATGTTCGATTTCAAATGAATTTAACGCTAATCCACGTGATGCATCGTTACCAGCAAAATTGGAATAAGGCCCGCTGGGTCCATAAAATGACCTACCCTTCGAAACATCGTAGACGTTGCCTTTCACAGCAATATAAATCTTTTCTAAATCAAATCCATTGTAATTGGATAATTCCTGTGGTGTAAATTCTCTGATAACTGTAGTTTGTTCATTTTCTTTTTCTGGATCAATTTCCTTCTCCAGGTCGACATGGTTTACACTGTTGAAAAGTACATTCTTCAATGCAACCAAAAAGAGTATCGAAATAACCGCAATTATAATATAAGATTCCATTGTGGCTATGTGAATTGTCTAAGAAAAGGATAGGATCAACATGCAAAGGCAAAAAAATGGATGACATATAGATCAAACCCCTCTCGTGGCTCGTTCCGCGTTTACGCTGATTTTTCAACCAGTGTTTATGTTTGTTATTAAACATTTGAAGAGTAGAAGACAGATTACAAATTACAAAGACACTACATTCAATCTACAGCTGTTAAGTTCGATAATTACAGTTCCACCATTGGGCAAGCCGTGGTGGAAGCGCACTCAAAGTTGAACTTCCTGTTACATTGATATAGCCCATTACTTGCACACCAACATAAAATTGGTAATGCTAGTATCCAGCTCAAGATCATGTAGTAATAAGCATAATCGAGCGAGGAACAGGGCACGGTGAATTAGGGTCATCACGTTTGTGTAAATAGTATTTGTGAATTCTATTAATTAATAATATACATGCTGTAATGATATAACCTTTTTGCTCCAATTTGTATTACCTTTTTTTTCTTAATTTTTTTTATTAATCTTTCCCATTTAATTATTATGATAAATCAACATCATCCGTACTATAATTGTCAAGAATAATACGATATATAAAGTTTGGGGAAAAACCCCCAATGTTTGTAATGTAAATATCAATATGTTCAGGTCTAACATAATCATACAATGGGTTTGTAACTTCACATTTTCCAACTAAAACATTATCATCATAAGGTAAAACTTTACCAGAATTACCAACTTCAATCAATGTATTTCTATCAAATGGATAACAAGGAGAAAATTTGTATAAACCAGCAACTGCAAAAACTGGGGTCCTATGTTCCTTTGCACATTCACAAACGGTTGCAACACCAGCAGCCGTAACAGAACCACCATTAACAAAGACAGATCTAGTACCAATTAAAACTTTACTGACTCTTGACATAACAGCGAAAACTGATGAATCAGGTATAATGACACTTTCAATGTTTGCTTCAGCCAAAGTTTTTGCAAATTTATGACAAACTTTAATATCGTTTGGATAATTTTCGGTTATTAAAACAGTAAATTTTCTCTTTAAACTTGCCTTTAAAAGGAAATTTAAAACAGTTGATGAACCGGGAGTTGGTGTTAACAAAATTTCATTATCATGAATTAAATCAACAGTCATTAATTCAATATTTTCATGAACAGATTGAATTTCATCCATTAAATCTCGTATACCTTGAATAATTAAAGATCTCAAATCTGACCTTTCAGATTTTTCAGATTTTTCAGATTTTTCAGATTTTTCATTTATTTTATTATTTGGTATTAAAAGCTGGAACATCGAAGTACTGACACCAGAAGTAACATTATTATCATTTGATTTTGTATTTGTTTCTTCTCTAATCATTGCCAAAACCCTTCGAACAATATTACCTGCAGCAAATTCTCTGGGTTGATCATCGGTTATCCTCTTACCAATTCCACGTATAAGGGTTAAAAATTCATTGGTGGTGCTCCATCTGGAAATGGAAGTAACCCTCATAAGGAATTGACATGTTGCAATTGCAACATTATAAGAACCAGTCACCTGTCTTCTTCTAAGTTTGGATATGAAAGATTCCACTAATGCTTCGAGTTTGTTGGCTGCATTGGAGGCATTAACAGCAGAAGAGGATGCTGCAGAAACGGCACTTGCGGACATTAGCGGGGACTGTACAGAGCTCTAGGCAAAGAAAGAGGCAAAGAAAGAGGAAAAGAAAGAAGAAAGATACATGTTGACTCATGAAAAGAGTGGAAATTGGAAATTGTCAGAACCAAAATTCTTCATTTTCTCCATAGTAAAAAATGAAGAATTGCACTCTGAAAAATCGAAAAATGGGAAGTTGAAAGTGGAAAATGAAAAAATAACTGGACGAACAAAAAAATTAAAACCTGAGGAGGGTTACTAACTCAGGATATATCTAATTCACGTAATTGAATTTTATCTTTTGTAGGTTTGTTTGATCCCAAAACATCCTTTTGTTCTATTCCACAACCCACCCACTACTGTTTACGCTCACCCAATTCCATACGTTTTTCCACTATGAGTGAGACATTCGACATTGATGCCGTCATACCTGTATGTCTCGCAAAAACCCATTTGTTTAATCAATGTTTCTCATTTTTATTACTTTTCCATCATGCATTGAAGATTTAAATACTAACATCTGTTTTAATTATGTTTTATATTTTCTCTCTCTCTGTCAACAGGATACATTAAGACGATTGAATTTACTTAAGAATCAACCGCTACATAAACTACTAAAAACGCTGTCATTGGCAACAGGTTCAAAGAGAAAAAGTGATATGGCTCATGCAGTTGAACAATTTATACTTACTTTAAAGGCAAGAAATGACGTGAACCAATTCTTCACTGTAAGATCTTTAATACTGATGGCCGAAAAAGAAGAAGAGCTACCGCAGTATCAAATTGTTTTATCTCAAGTTGTAAATCAAATAAGAAACGCAAATAGTGGCAAATCAAATAATAACAAATGTAATGATAATAAACCAAACAATAAAATAATTTTCAAAAAATCTTTATTTTATGACCTTGTCAAATTAATTCCAGGTGATAGTACAAGTACGAATCCCATGTTACTAAGAGATGATCCAACCAATTTAAGAGTTGAAAGGTTTAAATTCACGTTAAGCGAAGATGATAAGAAACTATTATCTGATCCAAATTATAAACTTTGTGTTTTATGTTCTCCAATTGATAATATGAATACCGAAAAATACATTGAATTTCCGAGTCCATGTAAAATATTTATGAATGATTACGAGCTTTCAGGTAATATTAGAGGTTTAAAAGGTAAAAAATCATCTGTTGTGCCGTTTGAAATTTCTACAAATTTAAAATTAAATGAACAAAATCAACTATCTATTAAATATGGTTATGAAAAGAATAATCATCTTCTGTTTATTTATATAATTAGGGTAGGTAAAGTCCAGGGTTTAATTGACAGAGTTTTGAGCTACCCTCATATTTCAACTGAAAAAACTCTATCGATGTTAAAAGGGGATGACTTAGATGAAATCTCAGCTTCGAAAGAAACTTTATCACTTTTATGTCCCTGCTCATATGTTAGAATGCAAGTTCCTGTTAGATCAATTAGATGCAATCATATTCAATGTTTTGATTTAAGTTCTTATATTTTAATGCAACGTAAAGCTCCAACCTGGCTGTGTCCAGTCTGTTATCATAAAATAAAAATATCCCATATTCAAGTAGATGATTATTTCAATTCAATTATACAATCAATCGATCCACGTTACGATTATGTTGAAATTCAAAATGATGGTTCTTGGGTCCCACAAGAGGCTTTAGATACAACTATAAATCCGTCAAAAAGTATACCGAATAATAATAAACTTGCTATTGTTGATAAGAGCGGTAAAGTTAAACAAGAAGATTGTGAAATTATTGTAAATGATATTGACAAGTTGGTTTTATTAACCCATGATAAAAATGGTAACCCAATTGAAATAGTTGGAAATATCAAGCCTTCTGAATCACCAAAATTAAACACTCCTATACTGGCAACAAAACCAAGCCTGAATACTTTTAGTATTGATAATGTTCAAAAACAACACGTTTTACCATTGCCATCTTTTAACTTAAACCCATTACCAACACCAACTGTTGCAAAACCATTATCTAACTTTAATCCTACAGATGTTATTGAAATTTTATCTGACGATGATGAAGATGAAGAGGCAAATAATCAACCACAGCAGCAGCAACTACAGCAACCACAGCAGCAGCAACCACAGCAACCACAGCAGCAGCAACCACATCAATCACAGCAACAGCAGCAACAGCAACCACAGCAACAGCAGCAACAGCAACCACAGCAACAACAGCAACGTATCATTAATCAAAATAGAAATACAGTCACTAGTTCAATTACCTCCAATAAAGCTTCAGTACCACCAATACAACCACGCCCACACATACAATCACTTTCACAATTCCAATCACAACTGCAACCACAACTGCAACTGCAACCACAACTGCAACTGCAACTGCAATCGCAACCGCAACTACAACCCAAACCGGTACAAGCAATACAAACACAGCCACAAGCAGAATTTCAACGTCTTGGTAACAATCATTATAAGCAATTTGTAGAGCAAGACCCAAATATTCAACCCCAAAGAAATCTACAACGTGAAATTTTGGAGCAGGAAAAAGTATTGAATAATATTCAAGATGTTTTTCAAGAACAAACAAATATAGCAAAATCATTAGGTATTCCTTCATCGATCCCAGGATTATCATCAACTGCACCTTCGACTTCTGTCACACTAGAGGAACCTTTATTCCAAAGGCCAGCAGCTGAACCTAAATCAAAACCAACTTATTTAGCTCAAGCTTCTTTAAGAGTTCCAACCATTGAAAATATTTTGAATAATAACACTACTGATAATTCTAACAGTGATGCGTTAAATAATTTTTCAGATTCCAATTTTGCAAATTCCCAAAGATGTAAAAATATTACGTTAGAATTAGATTTTATGCGTGATACTGTAAATTCATTAAATAACATGTATCAAAAGTGTATTGCTTTAGATTTAAAGACAAGAGAAATGGTTTTACATCAAGCTCATTCATTACAGCAAAATAATTCTCCAATACCGGATATTTTAATTAACCAATATACTGATTCATCAAAGTCTATACTGTCATTTATGTCGTTTTCATTTGGTATTTCATGTAACATCTTACAACATATTATTACTAGAGAACAGAATTTTTGTCGTACATTGGAGACTTATCTTAGAGCTCAGATTCCAAAGTTAACACGAAAGAGTGAAACATACACTACTTATTGTGTTAATTTACTGTTTAATGATGCATCATTACGTATCAATAGGTGTTTCTTGGAAAAACTTCAACAATTAATTGATAAATCTGACCAGTTAAATTATTTAACAAAAAGACTTTTACTCAGTGATATTTTATTAGCTGTTTCTGCAAGTTTGGAATCAGAATTCGCTAATCCATCAACTTCAGCCTTTTATAAACTTTCAATGTTACGTTTAGCAGATAGCTTATCACGCTTTAAATTAGAATTTAATCTAAGGAAGGAGGATGATGAAAATGAAATTAATAAAATTAATGCATTAGATAAAAGGCTTAAAAAATTTGAACTTAATGCGTTCGGTGGTTCCAAGACAGCCAATACTTCAAACAATACAATGAATGTTACTATGAATACCAACATCAACTCACCAATGCCACCTGCAAGCAATTATTCCAACAACAATACCTCTGTACCAAATAATCCAACTAATTCATTCTTTCCTACGTTACTCCCACAGCAAAAATCTAGTCAGCCAAACAAGGAAGCTGAATTACGTGCACAATTACGTGCAAGGCAAGCAAGGGAAGAAGCAGAGTCACGTGCAAGACAGGAAGCTGAATTACGTGCACGAGAAGAAGCTGAATTCCGTGCACGAGAGGAGGCAGAGTTACGTGCTAAAAAAGCCAAGGAAGAAGCTGAATTACGTTCCAAGAAAGCCAAGGAAGAGGCAGAGTTACGTGCAAGACAGGATGTTGAATTACGCGCAAGAAGAGAAGTGGGATTACGTGCAAGGCAAGAAGCAGAGTTACGTGCTAGGAAAGCCAGAGAAGAAATGGCATTACGTGCAAGACAAGAAGCAGAATTACATGCCAAGAAAGCCAAAGAAGAAGCTGAGTTACGTGCAAGACAAGAAGCAGAATTGCGTGCAAAGGAAGCACAGAGACAGAAGGATGAAGAAATTGCGCTACAAAAAGCTCAATGGCGTGCCAGAATGGAAGCTGAAAAGTTAAAGGCAGAGGCTCTTAAACGTGCCAAGATAGAAGCTGAAAGACAAGCAAAGATAGAAGCTGAAAGACAAGCAAAGATAGAAGCTGAAAGACAAGCAAAGATAGAGGCTGAAAGACAAGCAAAGATAGAAGCTGAAAGACAAGCAAAGATAGAGGCTGAAAGACAAGCAAAGGTAGAGGCTGAAAGACAAGCAAAGATAGAGGCTGAAAGACAAGCAAAGATAGAAGCTGAAAGACAAGCAAAGATAGAGGCTGAAAGAGAAGCAAAGGTAGAGGCTGAAAGAGAAGCAAAGGTAGAGGCTGAAAGACAAACAAAGATAGAGACTGAAAGACAAGCAAAGATAGAGACTGAAAGACAAGCAGAAGCACAAAGGTTACTTCAACGACAATCTCAGCAGATTAAACCAACTCAAGATATACTAAAAACTACATCTGGACCAGTACCACAGTCAGTTCAACAACAGCAAATAAATCAGCAACAGCAACAACCACAACAACAATCTTCTTCAAATGATACAAATCGTACTTCACAATTTGATAAATCATCAGTACTTAATTCTGATGATTTATCCAATAAATTAAAAGGTCATGGAAATGCTAATGCAAATTCAAATGAAAAAATTTCACAACATTTACAAGATTATTTCAAACAAATGAGTAATGATAAGCCAACTGCAAACAAAACTTATGTGGATGAAATGCTTTCTTCTTCTAGCCAAAGACAACCACAACAATTACAGCATCCACGTGCTCCATCACCACCATATGCTCCATCACCACCATATGCTCCATCACCACCACATGCTCTATCACCACCACAACCTCCAAAGCCTGTACAGCAACCTCAACAAATAGGAACACAACGACAACAGCAACAAACTGTGCCTTTGAAACCACTACGCTTGGAAGCCAATTTGGAAAAACCAGAGGTTAAAAAATTAGATAAATCTAACGAAGTTGTTAAACCTGTTGAAGTTTCCAGAAATGTTGGTGTAGTTGAACCAGTTAAAGCAATCGAAGCGGATCATGAAACTACATCAACAAAACCAGCTGAACCAGCTAAGGTAGATGCTCCAACAAAAATTGTTGAACCAGTGAAAGCAATTGAGCCACTAGCACCTACACCAACAAAACAAGTTGAAACAGTTGTACCAATTGCAGCAGTTACATCAGCAAAACCAATTATGTTAAGTACATCCACTAACCCAGTTAAACCAACAGAAACAGAAAAATTACTTGTACCAATTAGTGTTTCTTCCACAATTGAAAGCAATAAGCCAAATCCAGATACACCTATTTCAGATTCAAATGTTAATAATATTAACAATAATGAACTAATTGTCAAAAGATCAAGTTCCGCATCTATAACTTCGAATAGTATAAAAAACTTCAAATTAAAGATATCACCAACACAATATATTGATAAAAATAAAGATATTGAAAAGAATCAAAGATCATTAAATGCCAAATATTCCAGTCTTTATAATACTAGACCTGACAAAATTATTAAACAAACACAAATGAGTGATAAAGTTATTAAATTAATTGAAAAGGCGAAGATTGATCAACAATTAAGGAATGAAAAGCTTGGATTATTGATTAAGAATCAACGTCTTAATCACGATAATAATAAGAAGGATAGTAATAAAGAAACGAAGGAAGTTAAAGAAGCTAATATGAGTGATGTAAAGAAGGAGAAGGAGAAGGAGAAGGAGAAAGAAGTTGAAAAGAAACATGAAGATGGCACTAGGAGAACCGGGTTATTAGGTATCTCAGTACCAAAATCAATTCAATCATTGTTAGGAGCACCACCAAGCGATGATAGTCTGAGCGCTAAAGAAATTGAAGCCAAGAAGCGTAGGATGCTTGAGAAGAGAAGAAAAAAGAAGGAAAGAAAGATGTTAGAAGCGAGAAATCAAAGTGAAGGAGAGAATGCAACTAGTGAAGAAGAGAGACGGAGAAGAAAGGAGGAAAAGAGAAGGAGAAGAAGGGAGGAAGAGCAAGAGAACGAGAAGAATAACAAGAAACGTAAGGTTGAACATTCTACAGATTTACCAGGCAGTGGACAAAAACCGCTTGATTTATTACGGATGTTCAAACAAACGGCGAATAATGTTAGTGGAAGTATGAGTAAGCAGTCGATTAACGTAGGTGCTAAGAATGAGGTTAGTCGAGTTGATAAAGAGATAATTGATTTAACATTAGAGGATTAGACAAGAAAAAAAAGGAACGGATAAACTATTATGTAAATTATAAACGATTGTATATTAATAAAAAAAATAATTATTCATTTATTCTTCTTTTTAGGGTATCTGGTTGAATTATGAATGAACGGTATACCAATAGGAACCTTTTCTCTATAACTTTTATAATCATTGCCGAAAAAGCGAATGAGAGTTGCTTCTTCAAAGGCAATTCTACTTGAAAAGAAATCATATAACAGGAAGATAAATATGAGGAAAGTTAAAGGATTCAATAATAGTAACTGGGTACCCAAAGCCCAATAAAAGAAAGCGAAATAACTTGGATGTCTTAAATAATTGTAAATTCCATGAGTTATTAAAACATGATCAGGTTCCTTTTCATTTTTAATTAAATGAGAGAAATTTTTACCGGCAGTAACCATGGCCAATGATCTAATGTATTGCATAATTATGACCAACAAGAGACCGAATAAATGAATGTATTTTGTTGATTTGGAAGTTTTCCAGTTTGGGAAGAAATACCATTCTATGAGACATTCGGAAAGTGATAAGAAGTGGGCGCCAAAATAGGCCGGGTTATCCAAGACGAAGGAATTGGAGTTTACCCTTGACGGTTGGTATTTGGAAGTGACGAAGTACTCAGTAAAGTGGAAAGAAGAGATGAAGAAGATGTAGAGTGGTAAATAGGGGAAGCTTGCAAACAGTGGATGGGTTGAAAAAATCAACGAGATGCCTGAGATTATGCCCAGCATGTGGGAGGTGAGAGAAATTGTCGGTAGTGGGTTTTGTGAGATGTCTGACATGTGATGGTGATGGTGGGTGTGATTAGGAAAGAAACATGGGGAGGGAAGATACAGGTCAGAAAAGATATGGATGAAGAGATGGTATACCTGGACAGATCCATTTATGGATCTGTTAGAAAGTGAAAAATTGCCGTTTTGGGCGAAGGCAGTGCGGACATGAATTGATTGAGGGTAGGAGATGAGAACTAAAATTAAGTCATTTTGCAAAGACTACATGATTAAGGTTTTACAACATAAGCTAGAATAAAAAATGAAGAGACAAATACTCAAGAGCTAAATAATTAATCTTTATTAAATGATTGAAATTGTATAAATTCTATTAAAAAATAGGACATAGTTTGTCAGGCAAATTATAATTTTGCAACGACTTGGTCAAGAACATCAGCTAAGATATCAACATGTTTTCTACCGAAAACTAAAGTAGGTCTTAAACGAACACATTTGTGACCACAATCCCCAATGTTGACATCAAGTTTTTTATATTCAACGAAGAATTGATGTCTTAAAGCAGGGTTTGGAAGGTCAACAGCGATAAAGAAACCTCCGCCCTTACCTCTTAAATTTAAGATTTTATCATCATATTTTTCAGCAAGTGATTCTAGTTTTGAGAAGAGATAATCATCAGTTTAAGCAACATTTTTTAAAAGGCCTTTGCCCTTAATTTCTTGAATGATTGTCCTTGCAATCAAAGCTTTAGATGGATCACCACACCAGGTATTGAATTGTCTAAATGGACAATCACCAGCTAAACCTTGTTCGCTGAAGAAGAAACCAGCATTTTGCATCTTTTTGGAGAAGGTCCAAATACCTGGAACAACATCATAATGTTCATGTAACCACATTATACTGGAAGCATCACAACCAGTTTTGAACCTCATCAATGATGAAAATAACATCGTGTTTTTTGGTAATAGTTCTGGTACCTTGGAAGAATGCTGGAGATGCATGTTTATCACCGCCTTCGGATTGAACTGGTTCAATAATAATCGCAGCTGCAATTCTAGTTGGATAGTTAGCAATGAGTTCATCTAATGCCTTTAAACATCTTTCCTCTTCAGCTTTGTTTTCCTTTTCATATTTTTTTAATGGATATTTTAATAGTTGAGAATTCCGCTTTTGGCCAGTTGAAGGCTGGAATATCTAATTTATGGATTGCCTTTGATCTGGTGGTTGATAAAGAACCAAATAATCTACCGTGGAAAGCATTTTCGAAAGATAAAATAACCATATCAGAAGCACCTGGAATTGCGGTCTCAACTTTCGGGGTAGCAGGTTCGTTTGAGAAGTATGATTCTGCAATGGACATTGTGTGTTATAGAAAGAAAGGAACAGAAAAGGATACAAGATTGGACATTACCAGGTAGTATTTTGTGTCTTTGTATAGGCCGGGGACAAGAGTCTGGGCAGCACGGGGGCCGAAACCCGTAGTGTTAATGGCGGGGGCTCAACCACGATAATGGCAACGATAATATATTTCGGCGATGGGCAGACGTTGCTGAAAAACGGGTTTGGGCACCCCCGTGGCGGGCGCGGGTCGATCGACGCGGTGTGCACACGCGACAGCCGAGCGCGGTGGTGTTGTGAAATACGCGACATGAGGTGACACCCGCACACAACACCATTTCCTGTCGCGCAGCGGCCTTTGTGCGGCCCCCCACGCGCGCGGCTCGTCTGCCCGTCCCGTCGTCCGATCTCGGCTTTGGCAGCGGGGATCCCACGGGCGCACCGGTCGAAAGTCCAAACGTCGCCTCCCGCCTCGTCGACCGCCAGCTTCCCCGCCCCGAAAGCCAGTGCCCGGCGCACCTGGACCAAGGGATGTTGATTGGCGGCGCCCAGCCCATTACGTGGGTGCCGGCCACAGACAGAGCCCCCCTGGTCCTACACACTAAACCCGCTACTTGCACACCGACACGGGCCCCCTCCCACACCCTGCACGCAAAACAGGGCGGCCCGCCACTGGTACTGGCCCCCCTTCCCTCCCCCCTC